>JASDQU010014416.1:161020-183074 GCA_032191745.1 Picea mariana
TCCTAACCTCTTAACTCAACAAAAGTATGGTGATCTTGGAAAGCTTCTCTTAATGCTTTTCGAGCACATAAACAAAATTCTAAAGAATCACAAGTAATCACTTACCCTCTTAAGATCTGATAGACCAATTAGGTCTTAGTGAATGTTCATCATCATCATCATATTTGATGTTGTTAAATATTTTTAATTTGTATTTTTAAATTTAAAGAAAGATATTACTTTTTTTTTTCTTTAGAATAAAATAAGATAATATAAAAAGAAGCTTGAGAAGAAGTAAATTGATTCTTTTAAATTGATTTGATTTGTTGTTATGATTAGTCCAGTTAAATTTAGTTTAAAATAAAATTAAACAAAGATAAAAAAATTACTTATTTTAAATAACTTAAATTCAATTTTAATAACAAAAATTAAGCAACCCACCAAACTCTATCAATTAAATTCAACTTAAAATCAAATTAAGTAAAGCTAAAAAAAATACTTGTCTTAAATAATTTAAATTCAATTTCAAAAACTAAAAATTAAGCAACCCAACTTAACAAAGCCAAACCCTACACAAGGCAAGATGTAACAAGGGTTTAGGGATAAGCAAACTCAAACCTATCACTAACAACCCAACTCAAGAAAAACAAACCCCTCACACAAGAGACAAAATGGAGTAAGAGTTTAGGGTAGGTGAGCTAGAATCAAGAGTTAAAACATGCTATTTATATTAGTGTAAATGGTCTCTAAATTTAATAACGTAGCCCCACACAAGACCAAATGTAGTAGGAGTTTAGGAGTTTAATTTTTATATTACATTTAATAACATAGAAAAATACATATATAATGAAAAATTCTAAATAGATTTATAAAATTATGCATTAACAAAATATTACAATATCTTTCAAACTCTAATATTATAAAATATTTTTAAACAAAATATAATTATAAAAAAAATTATAAATTTTAATTTATAAAATTATGCATTAACAAAACATTAACAAAATATTACAATGTTTTTCAAACTCTAATATTATAAAATACTTTTAAACAAAATACAATTATAAAAAAAATTATAAATTTTTACTTTATTTATTTTATGATTTGACTTTCATAATAATCATGTAATTTTGAATAATAATCCATTTCATAAATATCATAATAACAAATTGACCTCTGCATTTTCCTTTTTCATTCATTGAATGCTTTTCAATAATTTACTTGTTATCGAATAATGTTTGAATATTCTTAAATTCATGTCAAAGTTATCTTTTTATTCATTAAATGTTTTTTAATAATTTGTCTATCACTTAATGAGTAAATTGAATATTCTTAAAATTATTTCAATAATTAATGTATTAGTGAGTAACTCCATTTGAATACTCATATATGTATATATAATCAATGGCCCAAAATTTGCATTTTCAATCGAATTGTTTGAGCACCATGGCCAATGTCAATTGTAAGCATAATATATTAAATAGTGTTTTTACTTTTCACTTAACTTAACTGTATTATAACTTTGGTGTCTAATGTTTTGTTAGAGATATAATTGAGTGTATGCGTAGGTAAGCACTACAATAGTGAAAAGAGTTATGACTTTGAGAATTGTTGAGGGGAAATGGTGAATGCTAACTTGAATTTTACCTCATTCATTATTAGATTAGAGACATAATTGTGTAACTCTCATGACGAAAGAAGTGAATAATTGTGTGGATGAATTATTATTGTCATATGTGTAGGTGAGGAATCAAAGTGGGTCTCGGTGAAGACACGCATTGGAATGCCCTGACTCAGATAGGGATAGATGGTTCGTGTTTTGTTAAATGAAGTAACCCCTACTTTTCGCCCTTCGTATTTGCTGCACATGACTTTCTCCTTTTGGCATCGACCCACACACAGACATGAATAGAGACATACTGCAAAAGAGGATGGTATTATGTATGAGGAAAGGCAACTGTAGGGGTGCCTTGTTGGGAGGACCACACCACACAACACCACACATGAGAGGAGGATCACACATGAGAGGAGTGAGAGACATACATATGGATCGTCATGAAATGTGGAACAGACATGCCATGTATCACTAGATGAATATGCAGTTCGATTCACCTTTCAATTTCAACTTTACTCCATTTACAAGGTCCAACTATATTATAATAATAATTGATGTCGCAACCACACCTATCCCATACCTTCACTCTATCATCACTGCTTCTCTAATGTCAACTCTTCCTCTTCTTCCTAACTATATCAAACTCTCACCACTATCACTAAGTGGTATCAAAAACTCCCATCAAACCATCACTATGTAGATATTCTACACATGTCATCCACATAATCCCCCAAAATTATTGATGAAGTCCACAAGAGTTTAGGATTGTCATTCACATCATGGATTGAACTTAGAGGAGTAGGTGATGCTATTCTCGAGTGCAGCATATTGGGTTCAAATATGGTTGGCTACTACTATTAACCCATAAGAAAATGAGTTCCTAGGAATAGCATAATGCTATATACTCTCCTTTGTGCTTTGTTAGCAATGAAATATATTGAGCCCTTAGGGGTTAGCAGAATGTTATATACTCTCCTTTGTGCTTTTCTAGTAGTGAATACTAATGAGTCCTTGGAGATTGTAGAATGTTATATATCTCCTTTGTGCTTTGCTAGCTCGTAGAAGAATGCTATATACTCTCCTTTGTTCTTCGCTAGAAATGAAGGATAATGAACCCCTAGTGGAATTAATGAAGCTAATAAGAAAATTTTGATGCTTTGAATAAGTGTGGGTGGGAGGCATTGTTACCCTATGTCTAAGGTTGATGGTTTCACTTGCAATAGGGAGGGAATCAATGCATCCCATAACTATTTTGGTAGTATATTCATTTTTTTATAGAAGATTCCATATGATGTTTTATCAAGAGGATCAACCTAGAGGGTCCCTCTCAATAATTGCAATGTATTATTGTTGCATACTGGATCACTATATTATGGAAAGGAAAATATTGCAATATATTATTATTGTAAACACAATCATTAAAACAAATATTTAAGCAATCAAATAATATCATAAATGAATTTTCAAATCATTATTATACAATTGGCATAATAAAAGTGGACAACTTATTGACTCCAATTGACTCCAATGACAAGTAACTTTACCAACTTACAACTAAAATCCATTTATCATTGTGACACCCAACCCCATTACCCATCAAGAGGTGCATACATAACATTGTTAAAAGTAAATGAACTATTTCATGTCTTAATAATACATTAATGTATAAGAGTCACAAATATGAAGTGGTAACATAAAGAGAATATGGCATTACATTATGACTAATGTGATTTTTGTGGCAGTGGTTCATTGATTTGTCCATGTGTTGAACTAATTCATTAACATGTCTATGACCTAAGCACATTCCTAAGTAGTGCACTACATTCTAAGCACATCCATTACATAAAATTCTCACTTTCACATGTGTGAAATTTGCCACCACAATGTGCATTCCAACTCAAATTGTGATGTATCAAATAGAAATGTTTAGAGCATAAATCATAGATATTACTTAAATATATTGCATAAAGAAATAGAATTGCATGTACAATGGACAATATGAACCAAAATATTATACCTTTATTGATATGGAAGCAATGTTCACTTGCCTATTCGAGGGGCACTTTCAATTGAGCAAAGCTCAAATTAAAAATGATTTCTAAGACACCTTTTACAATGTTTATACATATTTATATAGTACTTTTTATCCCCTAAGAACATTCTATAGAATGAACTTTCTAGTAGGCGAAACCTTCTAGTAAGCCTTCTTACAATTTTATTGTGTTTACATGACTACATAAGCCTTATTTACTAATGATGGCCTCCATACATAGAAATACATAGTAGTCTATCTACTTAGGGAGTTAGGGAGGTTAGGACCCTAGCATTTTCTCCCTCTTAAAAGGAAACCTTTTCCTCGAGGCTTGATATGTGAAAAGTGTTTCAAAATGGTTATTGGTTCCTATTTGGCATCCTTTGGTTGTGTATCCTTCCATTGCATTAACACTTCCCATATTGTGCACTGATAGAAACGATGCTCTCATTTGTCAAGGACGACCTCTAGCTGCAACCAAATGGAACCATCTTCATCCAATTCATGCAAACATATTTCAACACGACAATTGGATCCAACCACATTCCTTAATCAGGAGACATGAAAGACTAGATGGATCTTAGAGTGGCTTGGAAGTACTAATTTGTAAGCCACCAACCCAATACGCTTGAGGATCATATAGGGGAAATAAAAATTTGGAGCAAGCTTCGAGTGTTAATCATCTTTGAGGGAATTCTACTTATACAGCTGTAGATGAAAGAAGACTTGCCCCCCTTCTTCAAAATGGTGTTCAGAGTGATGTTGATCAGCTTGTTTCTTCATCTGATTCTCAACTGTGACTAGATTATCTCTGAGAGTGTGCAAAATGTTAGCCTAAGATGTAAGGGTTCGAAGTGTTTTGTTCTTATCTGGGTTTTTCCACAGATGGATTCTGATAAATGATATTTCGATTGAGTATTTAATTTTTAACAACTATTTTTATGCGAAATTGAAGGCATTCTCATGGGTTCATTATATACATTTCAGAGGGTTAAAACCCATAAAGCTTGAGGCTTTTGCAATCAATGTTGTGTTGTTATATCATTCTTTTTTTTTAAATTTGGGTTTGAGCCGCATATAATTGTTTTTTCCAAGACCAAGGTCGGTTTCAAAACCTCGACTTGATAGTCTCATAACAAAAAACATTTTTCTATGAAAAAATAAATATATATTATATGATCAACATGTCTTAAGAAAAAAAAGATATGAGTAAGGCTTGATATGAAAGTGCATTGTGTTGACTATAACAATATTAATGCAGCCCAAAGGGGTTGGATCCAATGGTGGAAAGCGAGGAGTTTTTCACTGTTGGGCAAGGTTCAATTCTCATGAGGGCTTTACCTAGATCCATGGGGACACCTTGAGGTAGTGGTAGAACATGTGGTTGCACCCAGAGATACCATATTAAATGGTATTGTGACCCGTGCACACATAAGTGGATCAAAGCCCACCCCCATGTCCTTCAAATTTTTCAATTTTTAACATTGCACATGTGTGCATCCGGGAAGACGCTGGAAATTTTTGACCTAGCTGTGGTTTCCAAGCAGAGGTCGATCCATGGCTGCCCCAGGGGGCAGGGAGCCAAGCACCCCTCCCTCACACAACAGCGCGTTTTGCAAACTCTTGACCAGTCATGGCAAGAAACCTTCAATCGCTGCACCCCCAAGCTTTGTAAAACGTTTATAAACGATCCCTGAAATCGATTTGCCTCCGGATCAACCAATGAGAGTTGCGGTCTCGCTAGCTGAACAAGGGCTGGTTGGCCAGTTCATGGGGTTTTGGCCCTCCACCAGAACTACAGACAACTGGATACAACGAAACTGGAGACCATTAATACAGAACAACGTTACATGCTATGCAGTGGGCAGAGGTTATTACATTTTCGAGTTTATTTCAGAAGAAGACCAGGACTTGATCTTCAGGAGCGGGCCTTACTTCATGGGTCCTCAAGGCCTCTACCTGAATTGTTGGCACCCAAGCTTCGATTCGGAATCGGAGGTCCCCAAGGAAGTCCCGGTGTGGGTGAGGCTCCCAAACCTCCCAATCCACTGCTGGAACAACTCCTCACTCCAGGAAATCAGCAATGGTCTCGGGAACTACATAGATAAGGTGGATCCAAAAGACCAGTACTTCTGTGCTCGCATCTATGTGGAGGTGAATCTGGAGGTAGGACTCCCAGAAGAAGTCAAGCTAAAGGTAGGAGAGTGGCAACATTTCCAAAAACTCGACTATGAACAGTTACCATTTAAATGCAGGGGATGTCATGAGTATGGCCACTTTTAGAGGAATTGTCCCAAAGAACCATGCATGGCTAAAGACACAAGCAAGGGATGGCAACAGGTGGGTAAAGCAAAACCCAACTCAAAGGCAAAGGGTCCAAGACCGGAAAATACGGCCCAGGCACTCCAAGTAGATCCTAGATCCAACAAAGACACATGGAACAATAGTAAGGAAACCAACTCAGAAAAGATAAATGAAACTATAGAAGTGGTGATGCAGCCAGGTCTTGCAGAGGAGCTAGAACAATAGAGATCAAATCTGGAACTAGTGGACATCTTGTCGCAGGGAAAAGGAAAAGACCAAGCTCAAGATCCCAGAGAGCCAGGGGAAACTCAAGCGATGGAGGAGGGTGAGATCCATATAGGAAGTAGCAGTGAGGAAGATAGCAGCATCGAACTCACTCCAAAAAAACTAAGAAGAGGAAGGAAATCCAAAATAGTGAAGCGAGAAAAAGAGACTTACAAGGATGTCCTAAATGGATCGCAGCCAACCCTCAAGCAGTTAATCAATGTCAGACAAACAAGGAAGAAGTACAAGGCCTTCCAAGAAGGCCAAAACTCCCCCTCAGGTAATCAATGAAATTTGTTTCTTGGAATTGCAGAGGTTTCAGAAGCACGCCCAAAGAAGAGGCATTAAAATACATTATCAAAACCTCCAAAGCCAAGATCCTGCTGATCCAAGAAACCAAGATGGAGGGACAGGACTTCCTCAGGAGAGCCAAAGAAAGATGGAATGTCAGTAGCGGTATAGCAGAAAGTGCCAGAGGGGCTTTAGGCGGCCTTGGCACGATATGGAACTCCAAAAAATACGACCTACGCATGCATGAAGCATGCAAACACTGGATCTTCACCAGCCTAGTTCATTTGGAATCAGGGAGACAGGTAAGCCTCTTTAATCTCTATGTACCAGTCCTTCCAGAAGACAAAATCTCTTGCTGGGAGACCTTAAGGGATTTCATGAAACACAACGTCCTGGACAACATCATCCTCGGGGGGGAATCTAAATCTAACCCTCTCGGCGAATGAGAAAAAAGGAGGCTCAAGTGTTGGGGACCAAGCATGGGAATGGGTAGAGGACCTAATGTCTACCTAGGAGCTGGAGGATATAAATCTAGTAAAAGGGAAATACACCTGGTCAAACAAGAGGGTGGGGCCAGGGCATATTGCAGCAAGATTGGATAGATTCCTCGTCCAAAGCTCCTTCCTCGTCTTGGGACTCAATCTAGACTCTGCTATTCTCCCTCATAGCATGTCAGACCACAAGCCAATCTCTCTAATCTTGTCAGCTGACAAAAATCTAGGGCCAATCCCCTTTTGTTTCAACCCAAAGTGGATCCAAGAGGAAAGCTATCCCGCCCTGGTAGCCAAAATCTGGAATGATACAGTAAAAGGCTCCCCTTTTTATGTATGGGAAGAAAAGCTCAGAAGGTTAAAAAGAGCCTTAAAAGTTTGGGCCAACACCCTCCCAAACCCCCTCTCAACGCGACTAGAAGCACAACATCACTTAGAAGCATTCCAACTAGAAATGGAAGATGCGGATCCCTCGAAAGAAAACTTGCAGTGAGAGGCAAAGCTGGAAAAAATCTTGCATCAAGCATGCAGAAAAGAGGAAAAACACTGGCAACAAAAATTGAGGTGTCTTTGGCTTGAGGCAGGGGATAATAACACCAACTTCTTTCACAAGCAAGCGAAGGCCCAAAATCAATTTAAAATGGTAACAGAAATCCACACTCAGGACCAGACTATAACAGATTTTGAGGGCATCAAGGAGGCAGCGGTGCAAGCTTTTGAATCACTCTACACAGAGCCTCACCGAGAAGTAAGTGATCCAGCTTCCTATCCTTTGGCATTGATCCAGGGAAGGGTTCAAGAGGACGTTAACAAAAAGTTAGTCAAGGAAATAGATCAGCAAGAAATCAAAGAGGCTCTAGATCAACTACACTCGGATAAAGCCCCAGGACCAGATGGATTTGCGGCCAGATTTTATCAGCATGGGTGGAACACCATCAAGTCCGATCTCATGAAACTCATCAGGAAGTCCCAATCTTGTGCCAGAATTGGAGGTGGAACTAATTCTTCATTCTTAGCGTTGATCCCAAAGGAAAAAGGAGCATCCAGCTTTGAACGGTTTCGCCCTATCTCCCTTTGCAACACTAGCTATAAAATTCTCATCAAAATCATTGTGAACAGACTCAAAATCATCCTCCCTGCTATCATTCCTGAAAACCAAGGGGGTTTCATTAAAGGAAGGAGCATAATGGACAATATCATCCTCGTCCAAGAGGCACTCCACTCAGGTCTTAGGTGGAAAGACAAAGATATGATAGTCAAAATTGATCTCTCAAATGCATTCGACAGGGTAAGGCATGCTTTTCTGTTCCAAGTAATGGAGCATTTTGGTTTTGCCCCCTCCTTCATTAACTGGATCAAAGCATGTATCTCTGGGCCCTGGATAACACCTTTGGTAAATGGACGAGCCACAAAGTTCTTTCAAGCAACAGAGGACTCCAGCAAGGTTGCCCCCTTTCCCCTCTCCTTTACGCTCTTCAAGCCTCTGTCCTTAGTCTTCAGCTAAAGCATGGGCAAAGACAACTCAATCTATCCGGGCTTCGAATCATAAAAGGGGTTAAGGATATTAACCATGCCCAATTTGCAGATGATACACTACTTCTGGGAGGCGCAAGTCTGGCAATAGCCAAGAAATTCAAGAAGGAGCTCGACATTTACACAGACATCTCAGGCAGCATGATCAGCTCAACTAAGAGTAAAATCTATGGGTGGAACATTGATCTAAGAGAAATGCATGATATCTCAAGAATCCTTGGAATTGAAGGAAGCACCAGCTGGGAAGAGTTTCATTATCTGGGAGTTCCTATCATTAAAGCTGTCTCAAAAGATGCACATTGGAATAACATGATAGAGAGAATTAAAAACAAAATCCACTCATGGGGAGCCAATTGGCTGAACTTAGCAGGCAAACTAGTTCTTATAAAGGCTGTATTATCAAGCATTCCAATCTATCAAAGCGCACTACTGTTAGCGCCCAGATCTGTAATACAGAAAATAGAGACGATGACTAGGCAGTTTCTTTGGGAAGGAGGGAAGAAAACGGGAAGGAGGCTACACCTTATCAATTGGGGGAAAATTAAAAAGACCTTTCTTGAAGGGGGACTCCAATTAAAGGACCTGCAGATGCAAAATTTGGCTCTTGGGGCAAAATTTTTATGGAAACTAATCACAGGGACTTCCAATTGGAGCAAACGAGCCCTCTGGAAAAAGTATTTTCGAGGGCCTAGGAAAAAATGTCTAGGGAAACCAGCAAAGCTAAGGAAGGGCTCTCCAATCTTCAGCCTTTGCCAGAAGGCACTACCGGCCTTCCTCCCCCATCTCACTTGGGTCCCAAGAAATGGGAAAAACATCAACATTTGGGAGGACTCAGTCCTAGGCGGACCAACACTCTCAACTAGGCAGGAGCTAAGGCGTCTAAAAGATTGGATGCAGAACAACAATCTTCACAACCTTTGAGATATCTCGACTTGGAGAAATGATGAAAGCATGTCTTGGTCCAGGTGGGAGATTTCCTTTCTACCCCAATATCTGGATGAAGAGTTGAGTAGCCTAAAGGTTTTGCTACAATGGAAAACCCCCCTCTGTGAGAAAAAGAAAGACAAGATAGGTTGGGGTCCTAGAGCAGGGCCTTACACCATAGTTGGGGGTTACTCCCACCTAGTCCCAGGTCCCCAAGTTATACCAAATTCTGCAATTTGGGCAGTGAAATCCCTTCCGAAAATTGATTTGTTTGTTTGGACAATGGCCCACAAAGGAGTTCTCTCAGGAGAAAATCTTTGGAAAAAAGGGTGGGCAGGGCCCACAAGATGCCCACTTTGTTGTCAGGAAGAGGAGATGACAAACCACTTGCTATTGGGCTGCCCCTTTGCCAGTGAGGTCTGGAATTTATCCCTTGGTTTAGGAGCCTTGACCGCTTTCCTCCCGCATGACATCCAGCTTCTGCTCTCAAATTGGCAGGCTCTGTGCCCGTTTCGGACAGCCAATCAAGGTCACCTATCAGCGACTTGGAAAGCATTGCCAAAGTTCATCCTTTGGAAATCCTGGCTGGAAAGAAATAATCGGCTTTTCAAAGAAGAGAAGAGAACTCCAGCCCAGGTAGCCATTAGAATTAACGCCCTATTCAGCGAGAGTGTTCCCTACTTCATAAAGGCCACAAAATCGAGGCCCTTGGGACATGAAGAAGAAGGATGGATTTGTCATCTAGGGCTTCAAAACATCTCACCAGGGGGACCCCTAATCTCCACACCATGTAGTTGGGAGCTCAGAATGGATAAAAGTGCACTGGAAGAGTGGAAAAACTCCCTAAAATCCAACATTCTCTCATTCGACGGAGCATCCAAAGGTAATCCGGGGAAGGCAGGGGGAGGAGGGATAATAAGCAATCCCACTGGGAGAATCATCCTCAGGTATGCCTGGGGATTAGGCATTGAGCCCAACAATAGAGCGGAATCCCTTTCCCTCTGGCAAGGACTCAGCCAAGCCTTGTCCATAAATATTCGAGATTTGATTGTGATTGGAGATTCAAGGCTTATAATTCAAGCCTTAAATCAGAACACCAGGGTAGCGAATGGGCAACTCCAGCACGTCATAGACAAAATTATTATTCTCAGGCGTCGGTTCCAGTCCATTCAATTGTTTCACGTCCTGAGAGGGAACAATGCCTGGGCGGACAAAGAAGCCAATGCGGGAGCCCGTTTGGAGAAAGGTAGCATGATACTCAACGGAGCTACAGTAGAAGGGAGTATCCCATAAAATCTCTAAATCGGGCTGACATCACAAGTGGACAAATGGATAAGATGGAGGGGCAGAGGATAAGACATACATATCTTAGACTATCTGCGTGATCTTCAGAAAGGAGGGGAAAGCGCATCATGAGACCGGGGAAAAAAATCCCTTAGGCCATACCTTCGATCAGAGAATCCAACAACGTGAGGATGAGGCGGGGTTACTTAACCTAGTGAGGAGGGAAGGCTCGGGACAAAGGAAGAGGAACATTGAGAAGGGAGGTTGAGTCAGGGCAGCATATTCAGGTAGCTGTGGAAGGTCAGCACAGGTGCAAGAAGAGGCTCACGATGGCATCAAGCTCGAGCTCCAAACCATCCATGGAGGAATGAATAGCAGTGCTAGAAGGGGAACTAGAGAAATTACATGGTCTCATGGTCAGCTTGGAAGACTTCTTACAGAGCTTGGATAGTGAGGCAGGGAGGCGAATGGAGGTGCTAGAGAACGATATTCTCTACACAAGATTCGGGTTGAGCGAGGAGATTTGGAAGCTAAGGAAGGAAATGGGAACCCCAAAGCAAGACCATGAAGTGAGAATGCAAAATCTGGAGCAACAGATGGAGCAGCTAAACAAGGAATGGAAGGAAGAGAAAGAGCAACCTAAGGGAAAAGGCAAGGAGTAGTTCAGAAGCACTTCCAAAAGCAAGAAATTTTCTATTAGCATTATGTAACATCCATCCACAGCTTCTAAGTAATGTTAGTAGCTAAGAATCGTAGTCGACTTTAGTAAAGATATTTTGCATTCCTGCAATCATTGTAAAAGCACCAGTGGCTTGTTGCTGTTTTTAATACAAATCCCATTAACCATTTCTGTCAAAAAGAAAAAAACAATACTAATGCAAAGGTTGTTAGCTGGAAATTATTCAAAGGCTTTGATTAAATTATAGTCAAAGATATGAAACAAATTTTTTTTTTTTTCTATTATACATATAGGATCAAACCTCCTCATTATTTTACATTCTAGGCATTATTCCATGAAGTCCCTAACCATATATCATTTAATGTCATATCTTTTCCCGTTTTTATATAAATAGAAAATGATTTTAAAAGAGGAAATTTGTTGGCAATTTTACATAAACAATTTGATGGTTACTTGGCATGAGTTTGAAAAGGCAGTGGACACAAATTTGTGAGTTAAGTACAGATTGGAAGTGAACAAGTTTCAAGCAGAATTAATGAACTGATAATGTTTTCACACATTCCTATCATTCATTTCACTTTTCATAAATAACAAATCCCTTTCATCTATCCCTAATCATTTTATTTCCTTTTCATTTCATTTCCTATGTTCAGAAATTAATGATGTAATTCATTAAGGAAATGGTATTAATGAACAATTTTAAAGATGTCAGAAAAATATGTGTGGGTGGTTTTGTATTTATGGTTTAAAGCTTGGAGACTGTGGAAAATGAATGGGGAAAATAATTATATATGAACTATGAACATGTATCATACATTCATATCATCCAATTTCATTTTACGTACATTACAAACATCCTCATCTCTCCCAAATTCATTATGTGTCCCATGTTCTAAGTAATTATTAGTTTGTGGAGATATAAGTGATGCATAGTTTTGCAAAAGATGTATATATGTAGAGGAAATTTCATAATTCTTCTTTGACCATTCCCCTTTTCCCCCAATTTCCCTTTATTGCTTGCATGCTTGATTAATGATAAACTCAGAGCCATCATTACATTATATACTATGCAAGATAATATTTGATGTTTTTTTTTTTTTTTTTCGAGGGAAACAAATTCTTATATTATCACCAATGGTGAAATACATGTTCCAGTCCATATAAAAAAAGTTACAAACCTGTTTCTCTATTTTATGTCCAATATTTCATACATATCTATCATTTCGCTTCTATAATTCACTACAAAATTACATCTCTTTTTCTCCTTTTACATGGCACAAAAAACATCAACTTTTATTTTTTGCTTCACTTCTTGCTTGAAGACTAAATTCATTGCTTCTATTTATTCTCCTTAAAAAAATTCATAGAAAGCAAAAGCTCCTACCAGCAGGTGTTATGGAATATTTCCCCTACGGATAGGTGAGACCTCCCTTGGATTCCTAGACCCCTATTACCAAGACATAAAAGTACAAGTGGTTGTTATATTCCTTTTAAATATAACTCAACTAATCAAATGACAAGAAGAAAAGTGTGACATACCTTTTTCGACGATTGTCCTTTGTACTCCAATCCTCGAGCTTGATTTCTAAACTCTTTAAGGTGGATTAGATCCTATGAAGAGAAACAAAGATACCTTTCCTCTACTATATATAATTAACCAAATAGATCTATCTATGAAGACTGAACAACAATAGAGAAGTAGATGTGAAAGTACACATACTTGAAGGAAATAGGCCAAGTATATTAATTAGAGAACCCAAAACAGATACTTACAATTTGAGATTGAAGATGCAACAAATCCTCCAAGATCTCCTCGTCCAACCCTTGCATGAACAATGTAAGATCAAAATAGTGATGTTATTACTAATTTCTTTCCTCCTCTACCATGGAAATGCCTCCAAATTATAGGCTTTTAGAGGCTCAACCACCTTGATTATTTTTGGAATTGGTTGAGGATATGACTCCATAGGTTGTGATTCTTTCCTAAGATAGAGCCATAGAGTAGGATTCAAGCCAAATAAAACCCCAACCTTCAGAGTTGTCCCTTAGAAGAAGGTGGGATTCACCTTGATTCCCTCAACCAACAACAACACCCCCATAAAGTTGAAGATAGTGCGTCGTGTCACCCCCTTAACATGGTGTAGGGAGCGTCCACACTCCCTAAGCATAGGAAAGTGTTATAGAAAGATTTTCCTCACCCCATGCAACTTGCTCAGAAGTCCTTTTCCATTTCACTATGCAGACTTGAAGTCCCCTTTTGCACTTCCCAAAGCTAAAAATCATATTTTTCCATATATACGTGCCCTATCAGTTATACAACATGCATATACACAAGTTGCACCACTACAACCCGCGTACATCGAGTTTGGTGATAAAAAATTAAAATTGTGTTGGGTTTCCATGTCACGTCATGAGATCCATGATCCTTGACCTTCCATATACTTGAAACGTTCTGACTCGGCCCTTCAGTTACATTTGAAGGCTTGAAATGGGCCATATCCAAATTGTGGAAAGGGAGAAGAATTCAACTTTTGAGAGCAAAGTTACTCTGGAAAAATTATTCACTTCATATTGAGTCTGCATCCCTTTGTCCTTTTACGTATGAACAAATTGTTCAACCCCCAAGCTATTCCCTGTTTGATGGAGAACTTTCTTGTCTCTGTTATGTGAGATTTCCTTTGGTGGAGGATTGAAGTGGTGGAGGCCCAGCTGGAAGGGACTTTGTTTCTCAGTTCTGAGACATGCCGACACAAAAGTTTTTCATTCATATACTTCTGCTAATCATATTTTAATAGAAGTACTATTTTCTCGTCCAATTAATGTATTGAAAATATTTGAATTGTTATTCCATGGGAATATTTGTTATGAATATTGATGGATTATTCTATTATATTTGCTAACTTTAAATATTATCACCATATTCTTACGTATCTTGGTTGTTGAGGACAAGTTGTAGGTATATAACTTTGAGTCGAGTGCTCAACGATGGTCTTCTTCAAACATCTGGATGAGGTAGGCTCTTTATCTTGTCTTGTTATCATATTTGTTTATATAGCATACTTGATATTAGAGTTGATTTCTGTAGTCATTCCATCTGTTTTGGTTTACCCCATGCCATAGAGTGATTTTACTCGTAACAAAATTGGCGACCATACTAGGGATTGAATCTTCTTTTTGGGGTTTGGAGTGTTTTTCTCCTTTGATTTCTCTTGGTTTGCTTGAGTTTCCTTGTCTGATTGCTTGACAGGCTATTTTCATTTTGAGTCTAAGTTTCTTGGCCTTATACTTAACCTTTCAGTGTTTTCATACACATACACAGTTTTTCCCTTGACAAACGCATACATATGCAAGCTGTCATTCTATAGGGCACGTACATACACATATTTTGCTTAAACAATCGCGTACATCGTCCTTTTTTGCTTAGTTTCCGAGTTTGGTGTTTGCTAGGTGAGTTTTGATGGTTGTTGAGTCTTCTTGGGCCTCTGTCATAACTGTTAAGTGCCTGCAAAGTGAGAAGAAATCTTTCTTTTGTTGAATTTTCGGGTGGTTTTTCTTTCTCATCATCTTTTTCATTGGTTGTCCTTGCATCTTGGGTTGGGTGTTTTCTTCTTGATATCCTACTTGGTTTGTTTCTTTTTCTTAAAATAGGGTCTATATATCAAGCTATTGTTTAGTCCTTGCATTTTCATTTCTTTATATTGAAAATACAAAAAAATATACATTTTTTATTTTGGCATTTTCTCTTTTGGGTTGTTTATTATTGATCTTGATACATGTATGTGTAACACCCTTGTTTCCACCAGCTTGTAATTAATCATTAATTATGATTACCATGCTAAGTCATGTGAATGATGTAAATGTATTATTGTTTACGTCACCAATGGATGATTGTGGGGGTGAAGCCTTGAAGTAATGGCCATGATATCACTAGAGGAAAGAATGAGAAAACTATAAGAAAGGGTTCATTATGTCAAATGACCTCGAATTTCCCCTTGTTGGGAATGATAAACCCCCTCTAGATCCCAAGGAGATGAATCTGTTAATGAAGGAAGGATTGGTGGTTGAATACTCAACCTCCCCTATGAATGGAAGCATGGTATGATTGAGGAATGCCAACTCGAAGTACCACACGGTCTGGAAGACCAGGCTAACCCTAGTTTCTTCTGACAAAAGGAACAAGATAGGTTGAGAACCATCTCGGGAAAAGATATAAAAAAAAATAGAGACAAAGAGAAGACACAAAGAGGAAGAGAAGAGAACGTGAGGCTCTACAAAGAGTACGAAAGACACTAGAAAAGAACGCATGCACAGAGGGGAACGCATGATCCAGACATGCAGAAGAAAAGAGGAAGGCTGGAAGCTTGATGCTGGGGAAGCATATGATAAACCTCACAGGGATACTGTGACAGAGAGAGGGTCTCTGAGAAATGGCATAGTTCCCTAGTGATATCATGGCTTGGAACGGGGTGGACATAGTGCTAAGAATGAATGCCTTTGAGCCTATGGTTGGGTGGAAAGGCGAAAACCCCTAATCGGTTAGCTGGTTGCAAGATGTAATAAATAAGTATCTTTTGAACCTTATGAAATTGAATTTAAATGCATGACTTAATGTCTTTGTATGTGACTAAGGTTTACAATGTATAAATTATAATGAGAATGCCTAACTATTCTTATGTAAGCCATTTCATGGGAACGAGTGTAGGATGATGAGTTGGGCCTCTAGGCTAGTTTGAAGATACTCCGTCCTATTTTAGAACTTAGAGTTTTGTGAATTTGGAGGGCGCTTCCTTCAAACCAACATCCTAAGAGACCATAGGCTCATGCCCGTGATATTAACCCCTTTGCTGTGAAAAGGGATTCACTCTTAGCCCCTAAGTTTTCCCAGAGGATCCATGTAACCAAGACCTAGGAACTGTGTGCTAGTATGAAAGGAGCTATCTCTTTCAGCTTCAGGACTTGTGAATCCACAATCCTCGAAATTAGCCGAAGGCCAAAGTTGCAAATCAATAATGAACCTTGATATGGGGATCCAGTATGGATCTCTCTCAACCGTTAAGCGCTTTGGCGAAGTCTTGCTTCAGGAAATTTGGTATGGTATAGCGTTGAAACTTCTGAATGATGGAGTCATGGAGTTAATCTGGACCGTTGAAACTGGAGGGAAATGTGCCCATAGATCAATGATTATCTGGGAGTCTGGGTATTCAAAGATATAGGAGCATATGAGTTTTCCCTGAAGCTCTGCTAGTTAGAGTAAATCCTCGCCATAGACACTAGGTACATGTGGCAATAGATCTAGCCTGGCCAGGAGGGAAGGCCAAGAGACACACTCACCGAACTCCCAAATATCGATCTACCAAAGTAACGTGGATCGTCAATCTAAGGGACCCACCTTTGACTACTCGACTAACTGGGAACGTGTCGTGGAGCGACATGTGGCCCCTATTTGTTCCCCTTCAAGTATCGACCATTGAAATATGATAGTTGGTGTTGGAGTTACTTCACACACACCTAGGATTTATTTTTCCTAAGTTTATTCTTTGTTTATTAGTCATAATTAGTCATATCTAGTCTCCTATATTTTATGGGAGAATATTCCACCTGGAGAATATTCTCTTTCAGTTAACACTTCAGTTTGATTAGTTGAGTTGAGTTTAGATGTTGCATTGGTTTTTTCACCATGCAACCTTGGGATCATCACCAACTCACTACTCTTTGTTCAGTTAGTTAATTGAAGACTAGTTGACTAGTTAACTCAACTAGGTGGCAGTTCACTCCTCTGACTTCCTGAGAGACTAGACTAGGTGGCAGTTTACTCTTGTAACTACTGGTGTGTGTCCAGATCAATCTAGACCACCACTATGACTCATTAGTTACTCAAGTATCCTATATCTATTGTAAATTATTCACTCTTTGAGTGTGGAAAACGGTTAATGAGAATTCTTCTGTTCTTTCTCTCCTTCTTCTTCTTTCTCCAATTCTCTTTGCAAATGTGTGTATCATTGTTTAGCTAGATCTATTCTATGTAGGTTCAATACATTTACATGGTATCAAAGCCAACAGAATGCTAAGAAAAAGCTACACCAAATAATTTTTTGCAGGCACAAAAGATTGAAGACAACAAAAAGATGGATTATTCACCAGAAACACTTCTCACGCCTCATAACTATTTGGAATGGAAGCCAAAAATTCTTCTTATGCTCAGATGTAGAGGATTGTACCAAATAACTATGGCAATGGAAGTAGAGCCTGATTTTGCCGATGAGAAAAATGACTTTCTAAATAGACAAGATATGGCCATAGGATGTATCCTCTATTTTATTTCTCTCGAAATTCTCCATCAAGTATATGATGACTCACAAGAATTCACTCCAAATTATTTATGGAGTAGAATGAAGGTTTTATTTGGGAATAAGGAAGAATGCATGCAAAATTTTGACAAGATAGAGAATGTAGAAAAGCCACTGGAAGATAAATCATCTCAGTTTGAAGAGCCTTCTACACAAGTATCTACAAAAAATTGTATTCCATTAATTGAAGATGATGTCTACTCCATTTCAGTTTTTTTTTTTTGAAATTCATGTGGAAGATATATGGCATGCATCTCATGAGTCACATGCAGATACTTTTCCATGCACCATGCATGCATCTCAGGAGACAAAAAGAGAGCCGTGCAAATTAGACTCCATTATAATATTTTCTGAGCATAATTTTCAGAAAAAAAATTGGATATTTGAATTCCTCTTGGGAAAATATCCAATTTCAAAAACAAAATCATCCGAAACAGAGTCTGGAAAGTGAAGTTATGATCATTTCAAAATCAACAAAATTTCAGCGTTTTTCCGGAAACGGCTGTACGGTTTTCAAAATTTCATCCAAATTTTATTTGGATATTATTCATTTCAAGAAGATAAAGTGGATATGTGTGGAAATATCAATGATGGATATACTTCATCAGATCCATGTAGACATCTACATCTTCAACAAAATCTTCAAAGAGCACAAACTTGCACAGTTGTGAGGTCTTCTTGGAGTGAAGGACATGGTTGCTTAGCAATTGCCTTTTGTTCCTTATCATTTTTTATTTTATGCATTGTAATTTGAGGGGGGGTTTTGTTCCCATTAGGTTTTCCCTCTTTCCTCATTTAGTTCAGTGTATCTTTTGTATTTGGGTACTTAACATGACCTTGTAGCTGGGACCCATTATTTATTTTCACCATAGTGATGTTCAGGGGGGGTGTCAGAGTTACCGCACACACACCTAGTATTTATTTTTCCTAAGTTTATTCCTTGTTTATTAGTCATAATTAGTGTAACACCCTGTTTCCCCCAGATTGTAAATATAACTGAACTAGACAAGGACTATGGCAAAAACTCATAAGTATGAATATGTGATGTAAACAGACCTGCAGGAAGGGGTCAAGGAATGTAAATGACAGTTGAATTTATTGTAGAACTGCTGAGAGGGGATGTGCGGAAAAGAGACCACGATGGTGGTGGAGGGCAACTTGAAAAAGGGGTGTTAACCTCCACTGAGAATTTAATACCGTATTTGGACTCCACTGGCCCGGAGAACCAAAAGCGGCTCGCTGGCCCTGAAAATTAATGGCTCGCAGACTGGTAGGCGGATGTCTTGATGAGGGATGGGGTGGTGAACCGCCCATCCATAGGGACGTCAAGCCTGATCAGTGCGAGGGAAATCGTGCCACACGCAACCTCGCGAGAGGATAAGGCGTATGGCTGGAACGATTGACGGGGGGGGGGCAGATGCGAGGGGAAACTCTGGAATTTTTCTATGCAGAGTGAGTGATCGCAGGGGAAGGATTGCAACCTTCGCTCCTGGACACTGGAAGACAGGAAGGCGCAAGTCTCAGGACATCGTGGTCTCATCTCGGGGGTGGATAGTGGTAAATCCAGTAGGAGTCACTACGCCTACGGTTGGGTGGAAACGAGCACCCCTCTCAGCAGTCGCTTCCATTGCTGAACTTACTTCTGATAAGTGTTTTTCTCATAATGCCTCTGGAATCTATATGCTGTCACATATGTTCATAGACTTGTGGAATTGTACATGTTTTCCTGTGTAGAAATGTCTGTGTATTAATTGATGATAAGGAGTAGATATTAGCTCATAGAACCGTGAAATGGTAAAGGATTGCAGCATGAGAGTGTTCGCGTTATGTTTGATATGAATAAGTTGATATATGCTTATCACAAAGGATATCATGCACGAATTACGTCAATAAACTGAAGCTAACCATGCCCAGCTGCTCTCGAAAAGTCGTCTTTCTTTATCTGCTCCCGGGAATGACCCGATAAGGATCTTTTCACAGAGATTTCCTCCTCGGAAAGGTTCTCCCAGAACCCAGAATAAGGATTCGAACGCATAGGCCTTATTAACCCTGTACGAGGAAGAATGACCCTATTTAGGTTCCATGATAGTAGTGTTATGCGATAAATAAGTCGACGGATGAGATCTCATCGGAGTGAACCATAGTCATTCACAACCATTAGATTGATGAAAGTAACGCATGCGTTACCTACCTTTCTCTCTCTCATCGTGAGCAACGAGAAATTGGGATCGTAAATCCCAAGACCTGAAAGAACGAATCTGGACCGTTAGATCTCAATTCACATTACCCGACAGCCGTTGGATCGGAAAGAGTTGCACCGGAGTTAAACTCTAGTGTGCAGAAGAAGAGTCCCAGCCGTTGATCTCGGCAGGACGCGTGTCAGAAGACCCCGGGAAGTCGGAAATCGACATATCGGGAATCGGCATATCGGGGTTCATGAATACATAGAACTCTTGCCATCCGAAACCGCGATCCGCAATTTCCCGATAGGATCTGAGCCATCCAATAGTAGGGACACGTGGCAGAGGATCCCGGAGAGTTGGAGTTCGGCATATCGGGGATCGGGAAATCGGAGTATCCGGAGACAAGAGTCTCATGCACAAGGGAGTCGCGAAACGCGATACTCCGATACAATCAGGACCGTCCATTAGCGGAGACGCGTGGCAAGAGATCCGTGGGAGTCGAAGTTCGGCATATCAGAGTTCTTGAGGCCATGAGAACCAAGACCTCATAAGTCCCGAAACCCCGAGAATCAATCTGGGCCGTCCGTCCACAAGGACAGGTGGCAAAGGATCGGGTACCTTCGGAGTTTTGTTCATCGGAGTTTTTGATGGTAAGGGAATTGTGCATTAGGAAATCGTGACCCGTGATTTCCCAATGAGATCTGAGTCGTTCATGACAAGGACGCATGTCAGAAGATCCCGAGGGTTCAGGGTTCGGCAATTCAGGATTCTTGATGACACGAAACTCACGACAGGAGGAATCGCGAAATCCCGAAACGCGATGGTCCCCTAGTTATAGCACTCCAGTGGAGGACAGGTGTCACTCCATCCCATCATAGGGAGTGGGGGCCATAGATGCCAGAGCAAGGGACAGGTGTCGGAAGGCCCAGCTTGGCCGTGAGTCAACGCCAAGTGGCATCGAGGATTGAAGGTTCGGAATTTGCGAAGGCCTGTGCATCGCGACATCATAAACCCCGAAACCCCGATGGGTAGCTATAGGGTTGCGGACATATGGTAGCAGGTCCTGTGGATCCGGGAGCTGAACCAAGAGAGCTAATTCGTAGGGAGCGCATCGGAGTTCGGGGAATCGTGAGTCTTGGGGGTGAATGAATCTTGATACTAGAAACCCCGAATCCCGATATAGAACCGGGGATTGACGTTTCGCTAATGCGAGGTTATGGAGATTTCTTATGTATGGGAGACTAATCCCAATTTTTTTTTTTAATTATGGTAGTGGGTGTGTTACAAAGTGGTATTAGAGCATGGTTACAACACTCGGCCTGATTGGGCTCATGCACGAGTCGCTTATAAACCTTGTTCGAAACACTCCTATGAGGAGTAATCCCCTGACTTAATTATCTTATCCAGGATTAAAAACTTGGAATATGAACACCCGACTGTGTATGCATGTGAAATAATTATGGAATTATGCATACATTATGAAATATATTTAATGCTTGACTAATATCCAGTGTTTTTCTTCACATTCAAGCGGACGATCAACCGTGGGAGTCTACAAATGCAGAGTATGGTGACTCACCAAGAGGTGGGAGAAGGCTCCCACAACAGAGACGAAGAGTCTGATGAAAGAAGAGCAGTAGGAACCCCTACGGACTTAGCTGAGACTGTGAGGAGTCTCATGGTCGAATTGCAAAGCTGCAAGGCCGATAATGAAAGGATGATGAAAGAACAAGAAAAGCAAACTGAAATTAATGCAGTTCTACTGCAGAGCCTATCTGACTTACAACGACAAATGTAGCATGAACCTGAGATGCGGAATCATGGTCGTGTCAGCGACCACACTGAGAGAAGCACATCTAGAAAGGTCCACCCCAGGGGTAAAGGACCAATGCCAGATGATTCCACTAAGAAGGAAACCGGTGATTCAGAAGGTTCTTCTAGCAGTAGGACCAATTCCTATTCTTGCAGAAAACAGAAGAAGCAAAAGACTTCTAAGGGTCACAAATTTGAGGAATTTAGAAAGGCCAAACCTCCCTCCTTCGACGGTGAGATAAAGAAGGGAGAGGAAGCTGAGGCATGGCTGCTTGGGCTGAAGAAATATTTCAGAGTCCATGACTTTTCAGAGAAC
>JASDQU010014417.1:4880-20581 GCA_032191745.1 Picea mariana
CTTCATGTCACCTTCATTCCACCTCCACATCATTACATTTATCTCATCATTGGGTTATAACTATGCTTTTCCAAAGTTTATTAATTCTTAACATTTTTAAGTGGATTTGTGGTTAAACTTTAGAAAATAATATACTTATACTTATACCTAACAATTAGAATGAGTTTGGTGACATTTGTAGGTGATTTGGAAGCTTCCAAGACACTCTTATGTGGCCTCCAATACTCAAATTCGAATTCCCTTCAAGATATGGAAGGAGATTTGGATAAAGGTCAAAGAGGATATGTGTCTCATCATTAGCTATTTGGTTGTAACTATATGAGATTTTTATGGATCTAGGGAGAGAATAGTGGATCTCCATTAATGGGGTAGCTTCTTATGTTCTTGTATAAATAGGAGAGCCTTCTCTTTTCAAAAGGCATGTGTGAAGTTTGGGAAATGCTCATGTTTTGAATTGATAGGTTGGTTCTTGAGGTTAGTAGAGAGGAGATCTTATATTGGAATGAAGATGTAACCATATTCTTTTGAATATAAGACATGCTTCCATTTTGATCTCTATCTTGTGTTAAGATTATGGTGTACTTACTGAAGGATGGAAGGGTCCCCATGCACTGATGCTAGTACACCTATGTGTTGTATATAGTAGGTAAATTTTGTCATTTGTATATTCATGTTATTTTATCTCTATTTTCTTTGCTTTAGTAGTTTAGGATAGACAACTTCAAATCCTCGCACATATTGTGTTGTGCCTCTAAGCTTATGAGATCCTGGTTGACATTAAATCGTTGAGAAATTTATACGACATAGATTGCACCCAACAGTCCACACGCAATCTTATTTCACCACTTATCTTCCTGGCATCCAGAAGGCTAGCCGCCCACTTGGAAAATATTAAGGACACAATAATCTTGGCATCAAACAATTTCCTTACCTCCTTTTCAATCAATGGCAATAGCAGAGGGTTGATTCATCTCAACTTTTGCTTGAAATTTTTTTTATCCTCCTTGATGGGAATTACATGTTGAATTACTCTAGTTTCATAGACCTTCAAATATTCATAACTCCATGAAAATACATTAGGGAAGTATTGCATAAGGCCGATATACCTATGTTTGATTTCCGGATTGAGCGTTTTTTACAGTCTCATGATCTTAGAATTTTCTTCAGTACCAATGTTGCAATCCTCTATATCCTCATCATTCGCAATGATTTTAGGATTTCTGGATACATCATTTTCATCAAAAATATTTTCTAATGGGACCAAGATTTTGGGGTAATGTTGTTTTCTAGCTGCACTATATCCCTTCTAGCTATCTGATTCTAAAAAATGTCATTATTTTTTAACACAACTGCGTCTTCATTTTCTTCACAACAACACTCATCATAAATATTCACATTAGCAAATTCATCACTCATTTGGAGGAATCTCTCTACATGTTTATCATCTTCAAAAACTTGCCAATATTTAATGTTATCGGGTACTGCAGGCCTATGCTTGAATTCAATTTCATACTTCTTATTTGAAAAAAATGGAATTTTGAACACTGAAGTTGAAGTAGCCAGAGCATTTGCAATTTGATTTTGCTCCCTAGGAATCACTGACAAATTGTATTCTAAAAACTCTTCAAGGAGATCAAGCACTAAATTTCTATTTGCTCTCAATCTAGGATGCTTGGAATGATATATACCCTTTACCTATTTAATGATGAGCTTAGAAGCCCCATGTACAACTATCCTTGTAGCACCCAATTCCTTTAGAGTCTTAAAACCCAAAATCAGTGCCTCATATTCGGCCATATTATTGGTGCAATCAAAAGAGAGCTTGTAAAAACAGAGATTTGTACCCACTTTGGGAGGGTTAATCCACACACCAGCTCTGACTCCTTCCTTGTTGACAACTCCATCAAAGCTCATATTCCACATTTCATTTTTTGTGTTGTTTCTCTTATCTGTAATTTCCTCTGTTCGATGCTCGGTTTTGTCTTCGACATTCATGACAATTGTTGGCTTCCCCTCTTCAAAAATCAAGTTATTATAAAAAATAGAGGATCCAACTCTGATGTCAATAGAGTAAATAAGATGATTATTTGGTTGGGTTTTTCTACTCACCATGTACTCTAGAAACACTTCTCTGTACAATCTCCTTTCTTGGCCAAAATAAGGGATAGTAGCATACGACATGTCCATCTACAAAGTTTCCTTTAATTTTTCAGCCCAAGATCTAGATAACAACATGCTGAATTTTAGGGGGATGTCGGCAACCACCATGTCCATGACCATATTTTTCAATGGGATTTGAGACAATGATACGACCAAATCTTTGATCAAACTCAAGCATTTCGAATTCCTTGAGTCAAAAGAGAAAAGGTCTTTATAAGGTCTCGTAATATCTAGGCCTAACTCATCCATGACCACCTTTGGCATGAGATTATGCGATGCGCATGAATCTAACATGGCATTATGTAAGGTCATGACATGAATTTTAAGGCTAACATCAAAAGGAGGAACATTATCAACATCGCCACTTTCTTCTACGCGCGGGCCAAACAAGATAGCAGGGTGGTTGTCTTGTATGTTCAAGGTTTTAGGAGATTATTCCATCTTTAACATTTTAATGATCTGATTTATATACTCTCCCTTCTTGATCAGCTCATTAAATGGAACAAAGATTTTGATTTTAGCCATTTTTCTTTCAAAATTAAAAGGAGTTTTTTCTACCTCTTTGATGATCGTTTCCTTTCTTGCCTCAGGTGCTTTCTTTAGGGATTCTTCCTTTCATTTTCCTTTCTACATTACATCCCTTACTGAATTATCTTTCTTCGGTTGGCTTGAAGAAGGAGTGTTCATCTGGAGTTCCCTTGTGGGATTCTCCTTCGAAAGCCCTGCGGGATCCTTTTTACTTATGAGGTTATACTACTTCTGAAACTGCATAATAGCATTGTGGTATACTTTCCTAAACTCTTTTGTTTCTGATGACAACATATCATCATTCTCTAGCATAAGTCTTCATTTGCATCCATAAATTGATCATGCTCTCATTTTGTTAAGAACACGTATGTTTATGTATCATCGCAACAATGCATATGGTCTTGGATTATTTGATCAAAATATTCCTTTGCATATTTTTTTTGGAAAGGAGGTCATATCTACTAATCACCTTGATCTCTCTAGTCTCTTTGCCTGATCTGTGGAACTGGGGCTCTTCTAAAATTTTGATTTCTAGGCTATAAATATTTGTGTTCCCTAGCGGCAGGCTTGTTCTCCACGAACATCCTTTCCATGAGTCTTTCCATAGTCTTCATCATCAAGTCGAATTTTTCGTTTGATGATTGAGACGTAGAGGGTTGTGCTTCCCCTTGGGGCTTCTTCCCATTTCTGTCAAAATTATGTTTCATCTTCCTCAATTCCATTAGATTTACTTCAACTTCAATCGCGTCACTCATCATAGCATATAATGTATTAGATCTTATTTCTCTTAACAACAAGGCAAATTCGTTGTCAAAAGAATCATCATATCGGCGGTGGGTAGCTCCGTGGGGAAGTTTGACTTTCGTGGGAATTGAATTGTAAACTTTCATGAATCTGGTCGAGAACTCTTGCATTGTTTCATCTCGTGATATTTTTATATTATTGTACTGAGTTAGTAACTAAAGAGGATTCTTTTTATCACCCCATCTGGCAAGAAACAGTGTTTCAAAAGCTGCAAAATCAGGGATGTTCGCTGCTTGAAGGGATTTGAACCATTTTCTGACCTCCCTTGAGAGACTCTGCGCAAACAATATCATTTTTTCATCCTCGTGATCTACCTCTTCCCGGTCAACAAAACCATTAAACCAATTCAAGTGTTTTTGGGCTGAAGAATTTCCCTCGGCATCGTATAATTTAATTCTCTGATTATAATTCTAAGGAAAATCGTGTAATTGGGCCGGCAAGGTGAGAGGGGTGAACCTGGTGGCCATAAATCTAGGAGGGATTTGAACTATTTGGATGGTCCGAGTGGGGATTATGGCAGTTCGCGGGGAGTTTGTTGGTATCAAAGATTGGAACTTTTTCTCATCGAAAATGATTTCTTTCAAATAGGATTTTGATCTAGACCTGAACAGAGTTTGTTCAAATAGTAAATCAAATTCAAGGTCGTCAATTCTTTTTACTCAGTCTTTAGGTAAAGATAGGTTCTTGTCCAAGTAACATAAAGGGTCTGGTATCCTTTCCTTTCCTTTGTGTAGAAATTTTTCAGGATTAGACACGAATGTTGCAGGCTCTGGATCAGTGTTCGCTCTAGTGTAAACTTTCTTAGGAGCCAAGATTTTTGATTTTGACAACTTTGTGCCACTGATATTATTTAATGAAGTTGCTATGGTAAAATAGGTTTTAGCCAATATAGGTGTCTGACCCAGTGTTACCCCCAGGGATCAAATTTACAGTTTTAGTCATTTTCCCATTGAAAATTTTCAATTTCGTCCCCGGAAACGGCGCCAAGATGTTAGCACTTGGTAAATTGTCGAGCTAAAGAGCAATGAACTACCAAGGTAACCTACAGACCAACTTTAAGACTGGAAACTAGCCTTTCCAATCTAGAGAGGGCTCTCTCTAAGACCCAGTCTCTGATAGATAATGACTTTGGATTGTCGGCTAGACTTATATGTTTGAGAAATGTTTCTGGTTTCGCTATCAAAGAAATGCATAGCTTTGGGCTATGGAGTCAACCTCCTAAAAACGAGAGAAATCAATAACTAGTAAAATAAACTTTGAGAGGATAAAGGCTAAATAGGAAATGGTCTTTTAGTTTAAATGTTGTCGTGTATGGCAGAAGAAAAGAGGACATAAATAAAATCAGAGCACCATTAAAGATGAATTCTAACTTAGAAGAGAACACATATTTTAAATGGTTGAGTCTAATGCACCGCACGATGAATTTTAAACTTGTCAAACATTCCAATTTAAACAAAGGGAATATAAATGAATTTACAGGAAACATGAAGTACATACATAGATAGGATCACAATACTTCAAACCACCACCATTAGAATATTTTCGTCAAAGCTTCAAGACCTCTGCATTGTTATTTCTATTCAGATTAAAATATTACATTCAAGAGTCATCTTTCTACACTACTTTGCTAACCTAGCTTACATTGAAAAGATACATTATATAGAAAACTCACGTCGTCTCGGGCTACTATGCCTTGAACTAATTTCCTCTAGAATTTTGGATTATGTTACTTCCTCCCCATAAAACCTTTTGAATAGAGTTTACCAAAAATAGAAACCCAACTACACCCAATCATAAAATGACTGACACATTTGTCTCAATCATTCGGTCATGTGTAAGATTCGGTCATCAAGTTGTGGTAAATCGGCGTTTTCTTTCACAGAGTTCCCGAATAATCGAGTGCATTGTTGGAAACTATGTCACCTTGTATAATGAGCTTCGGTTATTGTTGCGCGATCAGTGGTTGTTACATGAACGTGGCGAGTTGGTGTAGCAGGCGTCCATCTGTGGTCGCTCATGCAACTCCAGGTGGTAGGGACGGTTGGGAGGCCATGCATCTCTTCCAAAAATGGCATGCATTTCACTTATACCTTCCCTTCTCACTAAGTAAGTTTATAACATCTGCACGATGAATATTCACTCCGCAGATGCCCCATCAGACTTCTTTTTACCAAAAGGAAACATGATATGCAGGGAGAAATATTCCATGCCATGATCAAAAAGGACAAAATGGGGTTTTCTCACTCATGCCTTGGGCCTCACCTGCAACCTTAAAACTCTGAGTGTTTTTCTAAGAGACCAGTTATGTTTGTTCAGATTCTTCACCTATCTCCACAAGATTGCATTTCCTTTCATTTTTTCTTGAGCCCTGGCGAGAGCCGTGTTGGCATTATCCATGGTTGGTTTGCATCCCTTGAAATTATCTATGGTTCTTTTTTCTGACACCCTATGTTCCTCCCGCAGCTGGATAATTACGTCTTGTGCCTCTCGGAGCTGTCTTTTGAGCCAATTTACATTCCCTACTCGAGTCTGTGACGTTGGCGTTTCAATATTCCTTTATGCCAGTTGTCTTCTTAATCTCTATTTTCTTCATACAGTTTGGCGATAGCGAGGTGCACTTGTTTATGTTGCTACGATGACTCCTGAACATTCACGTTTTCATCACCGGACCTCCTTCGCCTTTCACCAATTCCCATGCTTGAACCTTCAACATGCTCTAGATGAACGACATGCATGATTAATCTCTTAGAAGCAAACTGGGTGCGTGGTTCACTGGGAAATTGGATCTCTTTGGGTTTCTTAATCAACCTTGGCCTACCTCTTTTCCAGGGTGTTGGTTGGTGGGATGACGAGTCTTCTATTTTCTTTCCCTTTCCCGTGACATCTTCCTTTCTCACCCCTATGGTGTGGAATGTTGTTTCCCTCACAGATAGAGGAATGTCTCCTTTGGGGTCTCTCGGGATATCAGCCGAATCATGAATGAATCCAAATATTTGTTCAAATGTCTCAATTCTTTGACCACCGACAACTTGATTAATGAAAAATGTGATAAATGGTTCCTCGGTTGGTCAGCCCCGGCATGGACGTTGTCTTCCATCTTTTCCAAGCTTCGATGCAAGAAGAAAGGTAGATTCAAAGTTTTTTTCCATGTGAAGTGCATCAACATCCTGATGTGATATGGGTACATGCTGTAAAACCTTCCTTCGTAGGTGAAATATCTTCTGATTACCTTTAGGAGCTTTTGGAAAGGCTTCGAGAGGTACTTTCTTGTAATGTCGTCTCAAATTTTCCCATTTAGACAGTTGAGCTTGATAAAGTCTTTATAGCACAAAATGTCGAAAGGCATTCCTTTAAACCATTTTTCACTGCGCGGAGGGATCTTCGTCGTAGATAACAGAGTTTCCTCCATCACTTGAAAGGTGATTCCCGCAATGGTCACGTGGGACTCAGTAAAATTGAGGGCGAACTGCTCAGCCAGCTTCATATTATACCCTTTGATCTTTTCAAAAAATCACATACATCCGACCTATTCAAAAGATGCCATCATTTTTGGATCTTCGTTTATTAATTCCAGGTCTTGAGGCTCAGACCTCAAGGCTCTGAAACTTCTATCCTTCTTTATTTTGATTAGGGATGTTGCCATAATGCCAGTATATATTTGTCTCATGCACACGGTAATGATGGTAACACCCTCTCTGGGCGGAAAATAAGAATGACACACTTTGTAGAGACTGTCAGAAAGGTAGTCACATAACCTTTGCATGACAACAAAATCAGCCACAAAATTCCATGGCAGGGAAGTAAGGCACGATGGAAAAATTTGACGTAGTGGAAAACAACAACGGGAGGCTTGTTGCGGTAGGAAATCACGACAGAAAATTCTGGTGCAGTAACAAAGTACTAGGAGACTTGTCGCGAGACAAAGAATTTAGGCACAGTGAGAAATTCAGCGCAACAGGAGGAACTTCCAAAGAAGAAAGGATAACCACAAGAAGAAATAACGCCCAACATGCTAGTTTGCAACGAACTCCAATAGACTTTAAAAAATGATTGAAAACAATGGAGGAGATTTGGCAACTTGAATCAACAGACTTGCAATACGAACAATGGAAATCAACTTTCACACAAAGAAGGGATCTGTAACTTGCAGAAAAAACCATAGACAACACACAAATGCAAAAAGTAAAGGAGAGCCATGCAGGGTGACCAATATTTATACTTGAACGGGTAAGGAATGGAATCATGGAAGAGGATGATAAATCCACGGTGATGAGAAGTTTGGAAGCAGGTTGAAGATTTGCGCAACAAACTCGTGCGATGGGTTCACTTTGAAGTGTGCCAAGTACAAATGATAAAAGAGGCAGAGTATAGATTATAGGAGCGTCGTGATTTTTCACCTTTCTGACTTCATAATTAGGTGATTATGTTCATTATATCTTTTGACGTGAACTTTATCCCGAAAAATTGCCTCGATATCTAGCACGTAAATTCTCCTTTTCTGGCAGGACTCAATTTTTAGGGAAAGGAACCTTTACAAGTCGCACATGACTAATCATTACGCCCTTTCCCAACTCCAAGGGCCAAACCCACTACTTGTTGATTTAAACCCATTCTTTATTCAGTCACTAACCTCACATGCTTTGAACACATGTACTACGACTCATCTAGGACTAACTCTAACTGCAAAAATCATGGTGCTAATGAGTGGTATCAGAGTGGTCTGCTCCTTGTCTTTCTTAATGCATGTCCCCGATGAGATCAGGGTACAAAGAATTGGGTCCTAAACTTGTTTCTCTTAATGACAAAAGATCTCACATGCCCAAGCACCCTCTCATGGTGGGAAAAAATAAAGACGACGGGACAATAGATCCTTTCAAAATGTTTCTCGAGGAATCCCTCATGCAACAGAGGAAAGAGATGATCGATATTTTTGTGCAAATCCTTCAGCGGATACCAACAGGTGACGCATCTTCCTCGAAAAGAGGCGCCTCCCCCTTCAAGGTACAAATCAACTTTGATATCCTTATATTTGAAGGTCAGATAGACGCAAATGTTGTAGAAAAATGGTTGAATCTACTAGAAGGTTATTTCTTTGTCCATAACTTTTCAAATAGAAAATAGATTACTTTTGTGCTCTTCAAAGTTATTCCCCATGAAAAATATTGGTGGGAAACCTTCTGTGAGAAAAAGGAAATAGAGGAACCCTCATTATTTACAATCGCGGTCTCGGAGTCTTGCAGGGATGTTATTAAGGAACAATACTACCCTGTCGAAAGTTATGACGACCTGTATACAAAATGGACCACACTGCGGCATGAAAGAGACCAAGCAGTGCCAGAGTTCACAAATATCTTCCATACCTTGTGCACCAAGCTGGGTATCAAAGATTTTGAGCGACATTTAGTGCTCAAGTATCGCGGTAGTATACATAGATACATCCGGGCTGAAATGGAGTTTCTGGGCATCTCTTCCTTTGGCGTGGCCTACCGATATGTTGTCAAAATCGAGAAGAAGCTTAAACAAAAGACGTGAGAATTTGGGCCTAGGAACCCCTCACAAAAAAAGAAAGGAAAAGGCGGCCCCAACCTGCAAAACAAAGGACAGATAAAATACAAACAACCTCGGGACAACCAGTTCAAGCCACAAGAAAATAAGGACAACGGAAAGACAAATAAATATATCGGGAAGAGGTGCAACTTCCATAAGGGCCCCTAGCATAACACTGTTGATTTCTACTCAAATAAGTTGTTGGTGGCTGAGGTGAAAGCCTCTAAATTAGATGCAGGTTCTAACTCTGAGTCATAACTATAAAGGGGGAGACGAATCATAGACGTGGAACCCAGTGCTACCATTTCTACCTCCAAGCTCCAACCTGGTGAGCCAGACGAGCCAGAGGAAGGAGAGCGACTTTTTCATTCACAGATGTGGATGAAAGGCACCCCGCTGCACTTTATCATTGATAGTGGTAGCCAAAAGAACCTCATCTCAGCCGAGGTCATCAAGCGGCTATCCCTGCCGACCACACCACACTTGCAACCCTACACCATTGGATGGATCTGCCAAGGAAGCGATATATGTGTCATCCAACTGTCTATCTTGTCGTACGACATCAAGCCCTTCAAAGACAAGGTATTGTGTGATGTTTCTCCTCTCAAAGTTTGTAATGTTCTTTTAGGTGAACCTTATTTATGGAAACATCATGTTTTATATGAGTCTAGGCCTCGCAGTGTTATTATTACTTTGAATAGGAAATTGTATAGAATACCCGAGGCAGTCCCACCTAGTGATATTTCCTTGATATCTACCGAGAAATGTAGGAAGGTCATCTCTCAGACCTGGGAAGCTTGTATTATTCATGATTCTCTCTCAGAGCGAGCGAAAGATCGCAACCACATCCAAAGCCTCTGCATCCGAACTCCCCACACAGCAAGAGAAAGTGGATAAGGTCTTGGAATAATACTAATATATCTTCTCCTCACCTATTGGGTACCTCTGCACTGTCAGGTCAAGAATATCATTGATCTGACCCCTGGCGCACCACTACCCAATGGACCAGTCTACCACCGCTCTCTATTAGAGAATGAGGAGATCAAGTGGCAGATCCAAAAACTGCTCCACAAGGGGCACATCTATCCTAGCTCTTCACCCCTTGGGTGAAAAAGAAAGATGGGACCTAGTGACTCTGCATTGATTACCAGGCCCTGAATAAAGTTACAGTCAGGAACTGGTACCTAATTCCCTGAATCGACGACCTCCTTGATCAACGCACAGGGAGAAAATACTTCAGTAGGATTGATCTGAAGTCTGGCTACCACCAGGTCCCAATACAACAAAAAAATGTATGGAAGACCGCTTTCAAGTCAAAAGAAGGTATTTTTGAATGGCTTGTCATGCCCTTTGGTTTGACAAATGCTCTAGCAAATTTCATGAGGATGATGGACTATATCCTATGGCCTTTCACCAATAATTGTATAGTGGTGTAGCTAGATGACATCCTCATCTACAACAAGACTTTGGGGGAACACTTGTAGCATATCCAGTAGGTTCTGCATACCCTGCGATAGTAGAAGCTATATGCCAACTTGGAAAAATGATCCTTTGGCATGGACAGGGTCCATTACCTAAGCTACATCGTTGATCAGCATGGTGTACATGTGTATTGATCCGGATTTAGGAGTGGAATGAACTAATTAAAAATCTGAATACAATAAACACAGAGATATGAAGAACAACACAGTGGCTGCTACGCACAGTCGTCTGAGCAGAATGATTACAATGAGGCTCCAGAGGCCTTTTTGATATTACTCATGAATTCCAAAACCCTATACATCCAAAAACCTAACCCTAGGAGGTGAAACGCCAAAATTCATGTGGGCCCCTATGGGTAAGTTGGTACCTCAACTACCCAGGGTCGTAAATTTTGCATACGACCTCCGTTTTAGGTGCATGATAGCCCATTGGAAAGGTCTTTCAGAGAAATACACATTACATCGTCAAAATCTGACAAAATCTACATTTTCACTATGGGGATCCAAAAAAACATTGTTTAGGGCTCCAAAACATCCCTGGAAGTACAACAAGATGTGTCTACATGAAAACATACAAAATAAGTCAGTTGGATTAGGTGAGAGGCCACCAGTGTCGAACTGGAAGATGCGTAGGGATTCAGACAACCCCAAAAGTGTAGAACCCACAATTACAAAGAAGTACAAAAGAACGTGTTGAACTAAAAATGGACAAGAGGAGTGAGTTGAAATAGGTGGGTGGCCACCAATATCCACTTGGATCAATCCTCCCCCCATAGGAAGCAATGTTCCAATATCGAGTGAGGAAACGTTTGTTGGATTTGGCCCCAGGTGAGCCACTTGCATTGGTGTAGGAGTTTCCCTACCTTGACAACTCAATAATGTTCGATCCTCTATTAACGAGTGCCCTCGACTTGTCTGTCCACAATCTAATCAGTGGATGCGTGTTCCATGAAGTCAGGTTTGAGCTTTGTTGGTGTCAGTTGTTCTATGATCTCTGAGGTGTCCAATAATGGTGTAAAATATGGCTGAAGGAGGTCCACATTAAACACTGGGTGGAAGTCAAGGAAGGGTGTCGTGTTGAGCTCAAAAGCATTTCTACCCACAGCTTTGGTGATAGTGTAAGGCCCATAGTGAAGTGGGCAGAGCTTCCGATGGGGCTCTGTGAGACGCTCCTTCTGCAAATGTAACCAGACTTTATCTCCAACCTAAAAATGGTGTGGTACCTTTTGGTGATCATGGCGTTGCTTGTACTTAGCATTAGATTTCTGTAAAATCTCATGGACCTGTTGGCGGATGTGTTGAATCCGCTCAATGAATCTGGTCTCTTTTTATGTCTCAAACTGAACATGGACAGAGTTTGTTTGTTTGGTGTCAAGAGGTAGTGCAACATCAATGGGACCTAAGGGTTGGAATCCTATCCCTACCTGAAATGGGTTGTGGTCGGTGGAGATATGGAGAGCTCTATTGTAACTATGTTGAATGTAGAGGAGACTCTCATCCCATGTACATGGATGCTTAGAGTTGTACATGCACAGGATGTGCACAATCATCTGATTGATGACCTCTGTGTGGTATACCAAAATATACCCACACTCATTTGAAGAACATCTTGGCAGTATCTTCTGCTATGATATTCTTCTTGCAGGCTATGAGGATGACCATATTCAAAAACCAATCAACGACCACAAATACGTAGTCATTGCCTTGCTTGGTGGATGGAAGACCAGACATGTAATCCATCAAGATGAATTCCCAAGGCTTATTGGGAGTAGTAAGAGGGGTGTATAAGCCTTACTTATTGATGGATGGCTTGGAAATGGCAGAGGTAGTGCAAGATATGATATACTTTCTGACATCATGTCGAAGTTTTGGCCAATAAAAATGTTTTTGAAGAACACTCACATTTTTCTCCACGCCAAAATGTCCTACCATCCAATTGTAGTGGGTTTCCCAAATCAAATTTGCATGCTCTACTGCAGGAACACAGAGATGGCCTGGATGGCATAATAGTTTGCCCTGAATGTAAAAATCGGTGACAGCCGCGCCTGTACCCAAGATCTGATAGGTGGTGGCGAAGTCTGTATCTTGCTAATAAAGTTGGGGCAACTCAGATGCCTCATGGCCATAGGAATGGAGAACAGTGGTGACTCAGCCACGAGAGGTTGATTGAGGCAGTAAGTGACATGATTTGAGATCCATGTCTTATACTTTATGTTGAAATGGAACTGTTGCAGGTAGGTGGACCACTTTTGATTGCGGTTGTTCTACAATTTCCCTTGTGTCTGTATGAACTGCAGAGGCTTATGATCAGTGTGGATGATCGTCTCCTTTCCCATAATGTAATTTTTCCATTGACGATAGTCTTGTATAATGGAATAAATTTCCTTGTCATAGGTGCAGTATTTCCAGATAGTATCTGAGAGTGTCTCACTATGGTATGCCACCGGATGATCATGTTGAGTGAGAAATGTGCCTACATCATAGTCAGATGCATCAGTCTCAATCTCGAATAGTTGTTGTAGATCGGGAAAGGAGAGTACTGGAGCTAATCACAAGCGATGATTTAGATCATCAAATGCTCATTTTTGTTCCTTCCCCCACACGAACGTTTCCCTGCCACCTCCCTTGGTCACTTGACTGAGGGTCCATGCAATATGGGAGAATCCCAACATAAACCGTCTGTAGAAGTTGGCTAGTCACAAGAAGCTCTGAAGCTCAGTTAGGGTGGTCGGGGATGGCTAGTCACAAATGAATTGGATCTTATATGGATCAAGATGTTCCCCATGCTCATCAACAATGTATCCCAAGTATTGGACCTTGTTCATGCCAAAAGAGCATTTTTCCAAGTCAGCATATAGCATTTTTTCAAGAGCATTGTTGATCAGCATGGTGTAAATGTGGATTGATCCATATTTAGGAGTGGAACGAACTGATTAATAGACTGAATACAATAAACATAGAGATATGAATAACAACACACATATCCAGTGAACAATATCTTCTATTGAATAAATGAAATAGGATGAAACTGTAAAACTACAGAACTAAAACAATTGCTCAAAAGGTGGTAGTTATCTCTAAGAAGATATGTGACTGCTACGTGCATTCGTCTGAGAAGAATGATTACAATGAGGCTCCAGTGGCCTTTTTTTATATTACTCATGAATGCCAAAACCCTAGACATCCAAAAACCAAACCCTAGGAGGTGAAATACCAAAAGTCATGTGGGCCTCTATGGGTAAGTTGGTACCTCAACTTCTCGAGGTTGTAACTTTTCCGTATGACCTATGTTTTAGGCACGTGATAGCCTGTTGGAAAGGTCTTTCAGATAAATACACATCACGTCGCCAAACTCTGACTATGTCTAGAGTTTGATTATGGCGAACTAAAAAAACATTGTTTAGGGCTCCAAAACGGCCATGGAAGTACAACAAGATGTGCTGAAATGAAAACATACAAAATAATCTTGTTGGATTAGGTGAGAAGCCACCAATATCCACATCGAATATGTGTTGGGATTCAAACAACCCCATAAGTGTAGAACCCACAATTACAAAGAAGTACAGAAGAACGAGATGAACTAAAAATAGAAAAGAGGAGCCAATTGGAATAGGTGGGTGGCCACCAATATCCACTTTAATCAATCCTACCCCCTTAGGAAGAAATGGTATCCATTGCATTGAGTTCCCCCATCATCTGAGGAAATGCCTGTTGGATTTGGCCCCAGGGAAGCCACTTTCCTTGATGTAGGAGTTTCCCTACCTTGACAACCTGATAAAGCCGGATCCTCTGTTGGCGAGTGCCATTGACATGTGTGTCCACTATATTATCAGTGGATGCTTGTTCCATGAAGTCATGGTTGAGCTCTATTGGTTTCAGTTGTTCTACGATCTCTGAGGTGTCCAATAATAGTGTAAAATATGGTTGAAGGAGGTCCACATTGGGTGCAGACCAAGGAAGGGTGGAGTGTTGAGCTCAAAATCATTGCTACCTGCAGCCTTGGTGATAGTGTAAGGACCATAACGAAGTGGGTGGAGCTTCCAATGGGGCCTTGTGAGATGCTCCTTCTGCAAATGTAACCAGGCTTTGTCTCCAACTTGAAACCGGTATCTTGTAAGTTGGCATATATCTTGTGTTGTCGCAGAGTGCTCAAAACCTATTGAATATGTCGCATGTGCTCCTCCCAAGTTCTGTTGAATATGAGGATGTCATCCAAATATACCACCACAAAAGAGTTGGTGAAGGGTCTCAATACATCATCCATCAACCTCATGAAAGTGGTCGATGCATTTGTTAAGCCAAAGGGCATAACCATCTATTTGAAGAGACCTTTTTTAGATTTGAAGGTTGTCTCCTATACATCAGTTGGTTCAATGGGAACCTGGTGGTAGCCAGACTTTAGGTGAATATTGCTGAAGAACTTTTCCCCCTTTAGTTGGTCAAGAAGGTCATCAATCCTGGGAATTGGGTATCGGTTCCTCACTGTAATTTTTTTTAAGGCTCTGTAATCAATGCAGAGTCGCCAAGTCCCTTCCTTCTTCAGCACAAGTACAATTGGGTTTCCGCAAGGGGAGGAGTTGAGTCTGATGTGCCCCTTTTGAAGAAGCTCTTGGATCTGACGCTTGATTTCATCATTTTCTATCAGTGAGCAACGATAGACTGGTCCATTAGGTAGGGGTGCACCAGGGGTCGGATCAATTGGATTCTTGACTTGGCAGTGCGTCGGTACCTCAGTGGGTGAGGAGAAGATGTCTCTATATTCTTCCACGATCCTGTCCACTTGATTTTGTAGCAAAGAGAGGCTTTGTATAGAGGCCACGGATGTGGCAACGTCCTTCTTCTTACTGTGAGCACGGATCACAAAGAAGACCAACTTCCTGGTATGTGAAATGACCTTACTGCATTGCTTAGCAGAAATTAAAGAAATAGTGGTAGGAGGCGCTACCTATGGTATCCTATACAATTGTCTACCCAAAGTAATAATAACACAGCGGGGTCTAAACTTATACACAATGTTAAGAACCAAATACCAATATAGCATAGAAAAACCTCAGAAAAAGTATTCAACGCCTTGAAAAAGATACAATTTCAAATAATAAGCCTCTTCCAGGGGGCAACCTCCTTTTACGCCACTTAAATGTTCAAGTACAAGATGATTCAAAATGAAAATGTCTCCTTGGT
>JASDQU010014417.1:20681-73410 GCA_032191745.1 Picea mariana
TATCCATGTGATTGGGTCCTTGCCATCAAACTTCCTCATATCAATCTTAGGAACGTGGTTGGTCTTCAAACCAAAGTTGGAGTTTCTCCATTCTTGATTCACCTTCCTTGTTTCCTCATCATGAATTTCATGGGATGCATTTTCACTTTCGGGTGTCTTCTCTCCTACGAAATTTTTCAATACTTCCATGATCTCCCCTTTTAAACCATCCATCTTAGTATCCAACTTAGCTTCCATTGAATCCATCTTAGTATCCAACTTAGCTTCCATTGAATCCATATTCTTTTGTAGTTCATTTATGTCCATATACATTTCTTCACCTTCATCAAGAGTCCAAGTAGGATTTTCTGGAGATTTAGTTGGTGTAGAGGTTCCCTTTTTTGGTGGCATCTTGGCCAAGTATCACTTCTAAACCTTGATTTTGAGGTGGTTCTGCTAGAAAATATTTATTCTGTTGTATCTCCCAAGTTTCAGCCCTTATGGGTATGAAAATTTCTTTTATGTAGTTCTCTGATATTTCTTCTCTGCAATGCCACAAGTCTGATCAAAATTGGATGTGCCAAGTGGAATATATGGTAACTTCCCCACAACTTGCCGATTTTTGTCCTTTCCAGGAGTTCTCACTTGTATAGCATGCCCCGCACAAAATAATTGATATAAAATTCTGAAACTCGCACCAGAAATACTACAGAATTTCCATGATCCAATGAAACTAGTCCCACTCAATTTGAATACTCTAGTAATAAGTTATGATTGTTTTACCTGGAACACCTTCTTGAGACTAGTCAATAGGACTAGTCAGATACCCTATCTTACACAGGGTGTATCTATAAATTTAACATGACCCAGAAGCTAAACTTTTTACCACGGATACCCTACTAAGTTTTGTAAATAGCCTCCAAATTTCAAAGTCTGAAACGTTACGAAAATTTTTTTATAGTGAAAATGCCACAATGACTCATTTCAGGATGATTCCAGAACCCTATCTTGTATAGAATGTATCTCTGAAAGTATAAGGCCTCAGGAGCTTAATTTTGAATCCAAAGTACCTTGATCCATCTACTAAATATCCTCCAAGCCATTTATTCTGAAACAATGTAGAAAAAAATTTATAGCGAAAATGCCAAGGTGTCTCAGATGTAGCAGCAAAACCCCAAGACCTTGAGCTCTGATACCATATGTTAAGAACCAAATACCAATATAGCATAGAAAAACCTCAGAAAAAGTACTCAATGCCTTGAAAAATATACAATTTCAGATAATAAGCCTCTTCGAGGGGGAAACCTCCTTTTACCCCACTAAAATGTTTAAGTACAAGATGATTCAAAATGAAAACGTCTCCTTGGTATATATAGGAGACTAGGAGGTATAATTACAACTAATGGCCTAAAGCCGACATAAATAAAATAAGATTACTAATATAATATGCCCCAATTAAGGGGTAATGAGCCAATATTAGGGCTTAACACACAACATGACGCTTCCACAAATATGGTTGTCCTAAAAGAACATTACAAACTTCCAGGGGAGAAATATCACACAATAACTCATCTTTGAAAGGCTTGATTTTGTAAGGTAGATGACACTATTGGATGACACGGAGATCTCTCCCATGGAAAAACCAGTCGATGGTGTAGGGTTGCGGGTGCAATGTCATTGGTAGGTCCAGCCGCTTGACAAGCTCTGATGAGATCAGGTTCTTCTGAATGCCCCTATCGACAATGAAATGAAGAGGTGCCCCCTTTACCCACATATGTGAGTGAAATAGGCATTCCCCTTACTTTGTTTCTTATAGTTCGCTTGACCGGACTTTGGTGGTAGCGATAGTGGCACTGGGTTCAACATCGATAATCTAATTGTCTCATTTGAAATTTGATTCGAAATCAGAATCGGCCTCTGACTCAAAATGCTTCAGCTCGGCCATGAGTGGCTTCGTGGAGCGGCATTCTTCAATGTCCTTCTTCATCTTCTTGTGTCCTTCTTCATCTTCTTGTTTCCTTCTTCCTCTTCTCATTGCCCTTCTTGTGTTGCAGCTTGGACTAGTTGTCCTGTGAGTGGCCATATTTGCTTTGTCCCTTGCTGTGTGGGTTGGGGCCCCCTTTTCCCTGCTTCGGCTGATCCAAATGGATGTCAGTGGCCTCCCATCTATTCCAACTGGTTCATTTTGGTAGTTTTCCAGTCTGGAAGTGCTTTTTCCTAGTTTTTGGGTCCGTGATTTACGGGGCCATTTTGAGGCCCTAAACAACATTTTAAGGGCTTGCCACAATTAGAAATATGATTTGATAAATAGAAGAAAAATGTGTATTCCTCGGATATACCTTTCCAACAGGATATCGTGCGCCTAAAACGAAGATCGTATGAAAAAGTTACGACTCCAGGAAGTTGATGTACTAACTTACCCAAACGGGGCCCACATGACTTTTGGCACTTCATCTTCTAGGGTTAGGTTTTTGGATGTCTAGGTTTTTTCACATTCCTGTTTATTGTAAAAAGGCCTCGAGAGCCCATTGTAATCATCTTCTTGTGAATGAGCGCAGTCGTCACATCTCTTCTCAGAGATAAGCTGCCACAATTCCAACAAGCTTGTTTTTCGCTGCATTTTACAGTTTCAGCTTATTTTCTTATTAAATAGAAAACCAGTTTTATTGTATCTCTGTTATTTTGTGTTAAGCATCTTTTAATAATTTGTATTCATTTCATTATGCTCATAAAATCTGGATCATCTTCTATGATGAGTTTGCCTATCCAAACTCTTGCCTTTTCTACTTAAATTTATGCTCGATCTTGATAACGTATCTATAAGCCATACCCAATGAGGTGATGTCCAGAAAATCCATTTATGTTTGAATGTATCTATGCAAACAACTGTGTTATTTGAGCACTAGATGTCGCTGAGAGTCTTTGATACCCAATTTGGTGCATAGGGTATGTAAAATATTGGTGAAATCTGGTATTGTCTGGTCTCTTTCTTGATGCAAGGTAGTCCCTCTGGTATACTAGTCCTCGTAGCTTCCAACAGGGTAGTATTGTTCTTTAATGGCATCCTAGAAGGAATCCCATGTAGGGGCAACCACAAATATTTCATATTCTTCTATGGCTCTTTGCTCAGAGTAAGTGTCCCACCAGTCCTTAACATGGGGGACGACATTAAGGAATGCAAAAGTAATCATTTCCCTATCGGAAAAATTGTGGACCGAAAAATACCCTTCGAGCAGATTCAACCATTTATCTACAGGATCTGCATCTATCAGTCCTTCAAATAATGGAATATCAAAATTTACATGTACCTTGAAGTGGGTTGTATGGTTGTTTGATGAAGATGCTTCTCCTGTGGGAAGTCTCTGAAGGATCTGCGCAAAGTTGTCCATTATTTCGTTCCTTTGTCGTGCAAGGGCTTCCTCGAGAAACATTTTAAAAGGATCTCCTACTCCATCATCTTTCTTTTCATATCCCATGGGTTTTTTTCGGGCTTGGCGCTACCAATATTGCAACAACTCAATTGGTTCGAGTCCCAACTTCCTGTACCCAAATCTTGTCGTGGTCATGCACAAATAAAAATAAATGAAGAGCAGACCTCTCTGATACCACTGATCCGGATTTATGAGCAGAATGAACTGATTAACATACTAAATACAATAAACACACAGATATGAAGAACAACACAGATATCCAGTGAACAATATCTTCTATTGAATAAATGAAATAGGTTGAAACTGTAAAACTGCAGAACTGAAACACTTGCTCGAATGGTGGTAGATATCTGTGAGAAGAGATGTCGCTGCTACGCGCATCCATCTGAGAAGAATGATTACAATGAATCTCCAGAGGAATTTTTTATGTTACTCATGAATGCCAAAACCCTATACATCCAAAAACCTAACCCTAAGAGGTGAAACGTCAAAAGTCATGTGGGCCCTATGGGTAAGTTGGTACCTCAACTTCTCGGGATCGTAACTTTTGCATACGACCTCTAGTTTAGGCGCGTGATAGCTCGTTGGAAAGGTATGTTAGAGATGTTGGAAAGGTATATTAGAGATTTTGGAAAGGTCTGTTATTCCATCAAAATCTGACTTCGTCTACAGTTTGACCGTGGTGAGCCAAAAAAAACATTGTTTAGGCCTCTAAAACGGCCCTCGAAGTACAGTAAGATGTGTTGACATGAAAACATACAAAATAAGCTAGTTGGATTAGGTGAGAGGACACCAATATCCACCTGAAAGATGTGTAGGTCTTAAGACGGCCACAGAAGTGTAGAACCCACAAGTACAAAGAAGTATAGAAGAGCGTGTTGAACTAAAAATGGATAAGAGGAGCTAGTTGGAATAGGTGGGTGGCCACCCCGGCCTATCATAGTGAGACACTCTCAGATGTTGTCTTTAAGTACCCTACTTACGAAAAATAAATGTACTCCATTGTGAAATCCTTCCACTAGTGGAGAAATTATATTTTTGGGAAGGAGACAGTCATCCACACTGATCATAAGCCACTGCAGTTCATGTAGACCCTGACTTCGCCGCCACTTACCAAATGTTGGGTGAAAACTAGTTGTCGCTAATTTCCATCTTCAATACAGGTTGTTGTGTCATCTGGGCCATCTTTGTGTTCCATCAAGCGATCAAGTGAAATTGATTTGGGAAGCCCACTATAGTTGGGTGGCAGGACACTTCGGCGTTGAAAAACAGTGGCAATACTACATAAACATTTATACTGGCTAAAACTTCGACAACATGTGGGAAAGTATATCAGGTAATGCATTGATTGTGCTATTTCCAAACAAACCACTAACAAACAAGGCATGTACACCCCTCTGACGACTCCTGACATGCCATGGGAATCCATCTCAATGGACTACATGTCAGGCATTTCGTCCACCAAGAGGGGAAAGGACTGTGTTTTTGTGGTTGTTGATCGCTTTTCGAAGATGGCGATTATGGCCCCGTGCAAGAAGAGAATAATAGTAGAGGCCATTGCCAATAACACATGAGTCAATAACACTCGACAACAAAGGATCCATCTTTATCGAGTTGTCAAAGAAGGGCATCTCCTGCTCCAAGCCAAGTGGCTCACCCGGGGCCAAATTCAGCAGACATTTCCTCATCTGATAGGGGAAATAAACGCAATGGATACCATTGCTTCCTAAAGGGGGAGGATTGATCCAGATGGATGCTAGTGGCCTCCCACCTATTCTAGCTGGTTCATTTTGGTTGTTTTCCAGTTTGGCAAGTTTTCCTAGTTTTCGGGTCCCCAACTTCCGAGGTCGTTTTGAGGCCCTAAATAGTGTTTTTAGGGCTCACCACAGTCAATTTATATATGAAATTAAATTCTAATGGAAATGTGTGTAGTCCTCAGATAGACCTTTCCAACGGGCTATCGTGCGCCTAAAACGAATATCGTGTGCAAAAGTTACGACCACAGTAAGTTGATGTACTAACTTACCCAAACGGGGCCCACATGACTTTTGGCACTTCATCTCCTAGGGTTAGGTTTTTGGATGTCTAGGGTTTTTTACATTCTTTTTTATTGTAAAAAGGCCTTCAGAGCCTCATTTTAATCATCTTCTTGCGAATGAGCGCATCCATCACATCTCTTCTCAGGGATAAGCCGCCACCATTCCAGCAAGCTTGTTTTCTGCTGCATTTTACAGTTTCAGCTTCTTTCCTTATTGAATAGAAAACCAGTTTTACTATATCTCTGTTATTTTGTGTTAAGCATATTTTAATAATTTGTATTCATTTTGTTCTGCTAATAAAATACAGATCATCGGCTATGATGAGTTTGCATATCCATACTCTCGCCTTTTCTGCTTAAATTTCTGGTTGATCTTGACAGTGTATCTATAATCCGTACCCAATGAGGTGGTGTCCAGAAATTCCATTTATGTTTGAATTTATCTATGCAAACAACTACGAGATTTGAGCACCATATTGTCGCTCAGAGTCTTTGATACCCAATTTGGTGCACAGGGTATGGAAAATATTGGTGAAATCTGGTATTGTCTGGTCTCTTTCTTGATGCAAGGTGGCCCCTCTGGTGTATTGGTCCTCGTAGCTTTCAACAGGGTAGTATTATTCTTTAATGGAATCCCGGAAGGAATCCCATGTAGGGGAATCCAAAAATATTGCATATTATTCTATGGACCTTTTCTTAGAGTAAGTGTCCCACTAGTCCTTAACATGGGGGACAACCTAGAGGAATGCAAAAGTAATCTTTTCCCTATCGAAAAAATTGTGGACCGAAAAATACCCTTCGAGCGGATTCAACTATTTATCTACATGATCCACATCTATCAATCCTTCAAATAATGGAATATCAAAATTTACATGTACCTTGAAGGGGGTTGCATGGTCGTTTGATGAATATGCTTCTCCTGTGGGAAGTCATCGAAGGATTTGCTCAAAGTTGTCTCATTTTGTTCCTTTGTTGCACAAGGACTTCCTCGAGCAACATTTTAAAAGGATCTCTTGCTCCATCATCTTTCTTTTCATCTCCCATGGGTTATTGTCAGGCTTGGCACTGTCGATATTGCAACGGCTCGATTGGTTCGAGTCCCAACTTCTTGTACCCAGATCTTATCTTGGTCATGCACAAAGAAAAATAAATGAAGAGCAAATCTATCTGATACCACTGATCCAGATTTAGGAGCGGAACGAATTGATCAATAGATTGAATACAATAAACATAGAGAACAACATAGATATCCAGTGAACAATATCTTCTATTGAATAAATGAAATAGGATGAAACTGTAAAACTGCAGAACTGAAATACTTGTTCAAATGGTGGCAGCTATCTCTGAGAAGAGATGTGGATACTACACACATCCATCTAATCATAATGATTACAATGAGGCTCTAGAGGCATTTTTGATATTACTCATGAATATCAAAACCCTATACATCAAAAAACCTAACCCTAGGAGGTGAAACGTCAAAAGTCATGTGGGCCCCTATGGGTAAGTTGGTACCTCAACTTCCTGGGGTCGTAAATTTTTCATACGTCCTTCATTTTAGGCACGTGATAGCCCATTGGAAAGGTCTTTCATATAACTACACATTACGCCATCAAACTCTGACTTCATCTACAGTTTGACTGTGGCGAGCCAAAAAAAACACTGTCTAGGGCTCCAAAACGGCCCTGGAAGTACAAAAAGATGTGCTGACATGAGCACATACAAAATAAGCTAGTTGGATTAGGTGAGAGGACACCAGTATCCACCTAGAAGATGTGTAGGGCTTAAGACATCCCCAGAAGTGTATAACCCACAAGTACAAATAAGTATAGAAGAACGTGTTGAACTAAAAATGGATAAGAGGAGCCAGTTGGAATAGGTGGGTGGCCACCAATATCCACCTGGATCATGGATCCAGCCAAGATCCAGGTCATCCATGACTGGCGAGCCCACACCACACTCACTAAGATTCAGAGCTTCTTGGGCCTTGCCAATTTCTATCGTAGGTTCGTGTTGGGATTCTCCCATTTTGCATGGGCCCTTAGCCAAGTAACTAGGGATAGTGGTAAGGCAAAATTTGAGCAGGTATTTTCCCAACAACAAGCATTTGATGATTTGAAGCAGTGCTTTTTCTCATCCATAGTAATTTCATTACCGGGCCTGCAGCATCCCTTTGAGATCGAGACAGATGCTTCAGACTATGTTGTGGGCATTGTTCTCACTTTGCATGGCCACCCCATGGCCTATCATAGTGAGACACACTCATATGTTGTCCATAAGTACCCTACTTACGACAAAGAAATGTACTCCATTGTGCAATCCTGCCGCCAATGGAGACATTACATTCTTGGGAAGGAAACAATCATCCACACTGATCATAAGCAACTGCAGTTCATGCAGACACAAGGTAAATTGCAGAATGACCACCATCAAAAGTGGTCCACATACTGGTAGTAGTTCCACCTCAACATCAAGTATAAAACATGAAGTACCAATCGAGTCATTGATTGCCTCAGCCAACCTCCATTCGTGACACTCACCACGGTGCTAGACTCTTGCAGCCACAAGACCTTTGGATGGCCCCAACTCTATGAGACAGACCCTGACTTCACCGCCACCTACCAAATGTTGGGTGCAAACTATTTGTCGCTAATTTCCATCTTCAGGACGGGTTGTTGTGTCATCTAGTCCATCTCTATGTTCCATCAAGCGAGCATGTGAAGATAATTTTGGATGCCCACTATAGTCAGGTGGTAGGAGACTTCGGCGTTGAAAAGACAATGGAAATACTATAGAAACATTTATATTGGCTAAAACATCAACAGGATGTGGGAAAGTATATCAGGTCATGCACTGTCTGCTCTATTTCCAAATTGACCACTAAGAAACAGGGCATGTACACCCATGTGCCTACTCCTGACGGGCCATGGGAATCCATCTCAATGGACTACATTTCGGGCCTTCTTTCCACCAAGAGGGGAAATGATTATGTTTTGTGGTTGTTGATCGTTTTTCCAAGATGGTGATTCCAAGATGGCGATTATGGCCCCCTACAAGAAGAGCATCACATTAGAGGCCACTGCCAAGCTCTTCTTTGAACAAGTATGGGTACATTTTGGAATCCCACAAACCATTGTCTCAGATCAAGACAGTCGGTTCCTCAGCACATTCTAGTCGAGCCCCCAGTCACTGTTGGACACCAAGCTCACCAAATATATTGCTTTCCACCCCTAGACAGATGGTCAAACTGAGGTCGTCAATCGGATGATCGTGCATATATTTTGCATGTACAATTTCAATCAGCCACGCACATGGGATGTGAGTCTTCCCTATGTTCATCATAGCTACAACCGAGCCCTACATAGCTCAATCGGCCACAACCCCTTTCAGGTGGGCTTGGGATTCCAACCATTGGGGCCCATGGATGTTTCACTACCCCTTGCAGTTACCCCAACTGACTTGTCCCCTGCTCCAACTAAAGTTGACAAAGCCATCCGATTCTTTGAGCGGATCCATCACATCCTCCAACAGGTTCAGGATATTTAACAGAAGTCCAATGCCAAGTACAAGCAACGCCATGATCAACATCGGGTGCCACATAAGTTTCAGGTGGGAGAAAAAGTGTGGTTGCACTTGCAGAAAGAACTCCTCATAGGGCCCCATCGAAATATTTTCCCACTCTGTTATGGACCTTACAACATCACCAAGGTTGTGGGTGACAATGCTTTTGAGCTCAACATTCCCCCTTTCCTTGGCTTAAACCCAGTGTTCAACATGGCTCTCCTTCGGCCATATTTCCCACCATTATTGGACACCTCAGAGATAGCAGAACAGTTAACACCAACATAGCTCAACCCTGACTGCATGCAACTGGAAACCAGTGATAATATTGTGTACACACAGTTCAAGAGAACTTGACAACAAAGGATCCATCTTTATCGAGTTGTCAAAGCAGAGCAGCTCCTGCTCCAAGCTAAGTGGCTCACCTGGGGCCAAATTCAACATAAATTTCCTCATCTGATGGGGGAACTCAATGCAATGGAGACCATTTCTTCCCAAGGAGGGAGGATTGATCCAGATGGATTCCAGTGGCATCCCACCTATTCCAACTGGTTCGTTTTGGTTATTTTCCAGTTTGGCAGTTTTTTCCTAGCTTTCGGGTCCCCGACTTCCGGGGTCTTTTTGAGGCCCTAAACAATGTTTTTAGGGCTCACCACAATCAAATTATATATGAAATTAAAGTCTAACGGAAAAATTTGTATTCCTCAAATAAACCTTTACAACGGGATATCGTGAGCCTAAAATGGAGATCATATGCAAAATTTATGACCCCGAGAAGTTGATGTACTACCTTACCCAAACGGGGCCCACATGACTTTTGGCGCTTCATCTCCTAGGGTTAGGTTTTTGGATGTCTAGGGTTTTTAACATTCCTATTTATTGTAAAAAGGCCTTCAGAGCCTCATTGTAATCATTTTCTTGTGAATGAGTGCAGTCGTCACATCTTTTCTCAGAGATAAGCCGCCACCATTCCGACAAGCTTGTTTTCCGCTGCATTTTACAGTTTTAGCTTATTTCCTTATTGAATAGAAAACCAATTTTACTGTATCTCTTTTATTTTGTGTTAAGCATATTTTAATAATTTGTATTCATTTCGTTCTACTCATAAAATCCAGATCATCGGCTATGATGAGTTTACATATCCAAAATATCGCATTTTATGCTTAAATTTATGCTCGATCTTGACAGTGTATCCATAAGCCGTACCCAATGAGGTGATGTCTAGAAACTTCAATTCTGTTTGAACGTATCTATGCAAACAACTTCTTTATTTGAGCACCATATGTCGCTCAGAGTCTTTGATACCCAATTTGGTGTGCAAGGTATGGAAAATATTGGTGAAATCTGGTACTGTCTGGTCTCTTTCTTGATGCAAGGTGGTTCCTCTAGTGTACTGGTCCTTGTAGCTTCCAACAAGGTAGTATTGTTCTTTAATGGCATCCCAGAACAAATCTAATGTAGGGGAAACCAAAAATATTTCATATTCTTCTATATCCCTTTGCTCAAAGTAAGTGTCCCATCAGTCCTTGACATGGAGGACGGCCTTGAGGAATGCAAAAGTAATATTTTCCCTATCGAAAAAAATTTGGACCGAAAAATACCCTTCGAGCATATTCAACCATTTATCTACAAGATCTGCATCTATTAGTCCTTCAAATAATGAAATATCAAAATTTACATGTATCTTGAAGGGGGTTCCATGGTCGTTTGATGAAGATGCTTCTCTTGTGGGTAGTCGTTGAAGGATCTGCACAAAGTTGTCCATCATTTTGTTGATTTTTCGCGCAAGGGATTCCTCGAGAAACATTTTAAAAGGATCTCCTGCTTCATCATATTTCTTTTCGTCTTCCATGGGTTTTCGTCAGGCTTGGCATTGTTGATCTTGCAATGACTCGATTAGTTTGATTCCTAACTTCTTGTACCCAAATCTTGTCGTGGTCATGCACGAAGAAAAATAAATGAAGAGAAGACCTCTCTGATACCACTGATCCGGATTTAGGATCGAAACGAACTCATTAACAAAATAAATACAATAAACACATAGATATGAAGAACAACACAAATATCCAGTGAACAATATATTATATTGAATAAATGAAATAGGTTGAAATTGTAAAACTGCAGAACTGAAACAATTGCTCGAATGGTGGTAGTTATCTCTGAGAGGAGATGTGGTTGCTACGCACATCCATCTGAGAAGAATGATTACAATGAGATTTCGAAGGCCTTTTTGATATTACTCATGAATTCCAAAACCCTATACATCCAAAAACCTAACCCTAGGAGGTGAAACGTCAAAATTCATGTGGGCCCCTATGGGTAAGTTGGTACCTCAACTTCTTGGGGTCGTAACTTTTGCATACGACTTTCATTTTAAGCGCGCGATAGCCCATTGGAAAGGTATTTCAGAGAACTACACATTATGTCATCAAACTTTGACTTCGTCTATAGTTTGACTGTGGAGAGCCAAAAAAACATTGTTTAGAGCTCCAAAACAACCCTGGAAGTACAACAAGATGTGCTGACATGAAAACATACAAAATAATCTAGTTGGATTAGGTGAGAGGACACCAATATCCACCTGGAAGATGTGTAGGGCTTAAGATAGCCCCAAAAGTGTAGAACCCACAAGTACAAAGAAGTATAGAAGAACGTGTTAAACTAAAAATGGACAAGAGGAGCCAATTGGAATAGGTCGGTGGCCACCAATATCCACCTGGATCATGGATCCAGCCAAGATCCAAGTCATTTATGACTAGCCATCCCCAACCACAATCACTAATATTTGGAGCTTCTTGAGCCTTGCCAATTTCTATCGTAGGTTCGTGTTGGGATTATCCCATATTGCATAGGCCCTTAGCCAAGTAACTAGGGGTGGTGGTAAGAGAAAATTTGTGTGGGGCTTGTCCCAACAAAAAGCGTTCAATGATTTGAAGCAACGCTAATGCTCATCCCCAGTACTTTCATTATCGGACCTGCAACATCCCTTTGAGATCGAGACAAATGCTTCAGACTATGTTGTAGGCATCGTTCTCACTCAGCACAGCCACCTTATGGCCTATCATAGTGACACTCACAAATGTTGTTCGTAAGTACCCTACTTACGACAAACAAATGTACTCCATTATGAAAGAATGTCACCAGTGGAGACATCACATTCTTGGGAAGGAGACAGTCATCCACACAAATCATAAGCCACTAAAATTCATGCAAACACAAGGTAAATTGTAGAATGATCGCCATCAAAAGTGGTCCACATACTGGAAGTAGTTCCACCTCAACATCAAGTATAAAATAAGAAGTAACAATCGATTCATTGATTTCCTCAGCCGACCTCTATTCGCGTCACTCACCATGGTTCTAGACTCTTGCGGCCACGAGACCTTTGGATGGCCCCAACTCTATGAGACAGACCCTGACTTCGCCACCACCTACCAAATGTTGGGCGCAAACTAGTTGTCACTAATTTCCATCTTCAGGACGGGTTGTTGTGTCATATGGGTCATCTCTGTGTTCCATCAAGCAAGAAAGTGAAGCTAATTTGCGAAGCCCACTATAGTAGGGTGGCAGGACACTTCGGCGTCGAAAAGACAGTGGCAATACTACAGAAACATTTATATTGGCCCAAAATTTGACAGGATGTGGGAAAGTATATCAGGTCATGCACTGCCTGCACTATTTCCAAACCGACCACTAAGAAACAGGGCATGTGCACCCCTCTCCCTACACCTGACAAGCCATGGGAATCCATCTCAATGGACTGCATGTCGGGCCTTCCATTCACCAAGAGGGGAAGTGACTGTGTTTTTTTGGTTGTTGATCGCTTTTCCAAGATGGTGATTTTGTCCCCCTGGAAGAAGAGCATCACAGTAGAGGCCACTGCCAAGCTCTTCTTTGAACAAGTATGGGTACATTTTGGAATCCCATAAACCATTATCTCGGATCAGGACAATTGGTTCCTCAACACATTCTAGTCGAGCCTTTGGTCAGTGTTGGACACCAAGATCACCAAATCCATTTCTTTCCACCCCTAGAAAGATGGTCAAAATGAGGTCGTCAATCAGATGATCATGCATATCTTGCACATGTACAATTCCAAGCACCCACACACATGGGATGCAAGTCTTCCCTATGTTCAGCATAGCTACAACCGATACCTACATATCTCAACTGGCCATAGCCCCTTTCAGGTGGGGTTGGGATTCCAACCATTGGGGCCCATGGATGTTGCACTACCCCTTACGGCCACCCCAACCGAATCATCCCCTACTCCAACTAAAGTTGACAAATCCATATGGTTCATTGAGTGGATCCAAAAAATTTGCCAACAGGTTTAGGATATTTTACAGAAATCCAATGCCAAGTACAAGCAGCGCCATAATCAACACCAGGTGCCACATAAGTTTCAGGTGGGAGACAAAGTTTGGTTGCACTTGCAGAAAAACATCTCACAGGGCCCCATCAAAAGATTCTACCACTCTTTTATGGACCTTACACCTTCACCAAGGTTGTGGGTGACAATGATTTTTAGCTCAACATTCCCCCTCTCCTTGGCCTACACCTAGTGTTCAACATGGCTCTCCTTCGGCCATATTTCCCACCACTATTGGACACCTCAGAGATAGCAGAATAGTTGACACCAACAAATCTCAACCCTGACTGCATCCAATAGGAAACCAGTGATCATATTATGGACACACAGTTCAAGAGCACTCGATAACAAAGGATCCAACTTTATCGAGTTGTCAAAGCAGGGCAGCTCTTGCTCCAAGCAAGTGGCTCACCCGGGGCCAAATTCAGCAGAAATTTCCTCATCTTATGGGGGAACTCAATGCAATGGAGACCATTGATTCCTAAGGGGGGAGGATTGATCCATATGGATTTTGGTGGCCTCCCACCTATTCCAACTGGTTCATTTTGGTTGTTTTCCAGTTTGGCAGTTTTTTCCTAGTTTTTGGGTCCCTGACTTCCGAGGCCATTTTGAGGCCCTAAACAGTGTTTTTAGGGCTCACCACAATCATATTAGATTTGGAATTAAATTATGATGTAAACTTGTGTAGTCCTCGGATAGACCTTTCCAATGGGCTATCATGCGCCTAAAACAGAGATCGTATTAAAAAATTATGACCCCAGGAAGTTGATGTACTAACTTACCCAAACGGGACCCACATGACTTTTGGCGCTTCATCTCCTAGGGTTAGTTTTTTGGATGTATAGGGTTTTTGACATTCCTGTTTATTATAAAAAGGCCTTCAGAGCCTCATTGTAATCATCTTCTTGTGAATGAGTGCCGCTGTCACATATCTTCTCGGAGATAAGCCGCCACCATTCTAGCAAGCTTGTTTTTTGCTGCATTTTACAGTTTCAACTTATTTCCTTATTGAATAGAAAACCAGTTTTACTGTATCTCTGTTATTTTGTGTTAAGCATATTTTAATAATTTGTATTCATTTCGTTCTACTCATAAAATCTGGATCATAAACCATTATACCATTCAACTCAAAGTGATGGAGAAATAATCAAAGCTAGTCACCAAATTCATTTGCATGATTATCAAACCAATTCAAAACAAGGTTGCGACATGCACATTCACATTTTAGAATATGCTTGTCACAAATAAAAAAAATAACAGAGGTAAAATGTGGTTGGAGGAAACCAAATACTGCTACTGGTTGTAACATTCCCAAATGACCATCCTTGGTGAATGGAGCTCTCAAATCAAATTTTATTTCATTTACCCATTGCTGACCAATTTGGCTTCTAAAAATACTGCATAGATTTCAAATGCAAAATAAAATGAAAAATGACATTGCATAAACATAAATCTTAACAATGTGCAACCAGAATTATTTTACATGTACAAATAACATAGGGTTTCATCCATTCAAACTATTCAATTAACAAAATTCATATGAACAACTAAATTCAAGTAATTAAATGACAAATATACAACACAAAGACAAACCACACAAACACGGAGAATAATCATTGTCTTTTCTCAAAAAAATTTCCACCAAATGGGTTGTAGAGGAGTCTCAATCCACATCCCAATCATAGTCATTTACTATAAATGCCACTCCCATACTGGGTTATGATACCAAAATCATGAAGGAAACCTATTAGCTTTGCTTCTCACTAAACTCAACCCACAATACTCTTGAACACTTTTCCCTCACTACAAGGTGATCCAACAACCTAATCAGTGATCAATTATCTATGGACCTCTTCCTCTTGGCCATTCAATCCATCAATTCAAGAATTCCCCTTTTGTGTAGCACAATCCCTCAATAAATCTAACCCATTAAGTGATCTAATGCAAACAAGAAGAGTCAAGTTATATATTTCCATTTGTGAAAACTCAGTACAGCAGTTTCAACTCATATACAGTCCACAATCTAGTCAATAAAATGGATAAAATGGTTCCATTTTTCCCCAAGCTCTCTTCTCACTCTATATCCATGGATTTCACCCAAGATCAAACGATTGTGCTTATTATACCAACCAAACTATTTGAATTGCTACATACTCACATAGGATCTCAATTCCACGGTCTCCAAACAGGTTATTGTAATGGGGATAGATTTCAATATTGGGAGATGATTTGTTTCCTTCCATGATGATGGAGAATGGGAGAAGAATATCCCAACACAAAATTTTACAATACAAAAATTCTTCCCCTTCTGTGAGGCAAACATGCCTTCCAAATAAACATGAAGATTTTTTTCTTTTACACATGATAGAAAAGGGTGGTGAATTATCAAAGGATGTGTGGCCAAAAGGAGTCACATTCAATAGGAAACACTCAACAAAGCAACCCTTTCACAGACCCCTTTCCCCCTTCCCCTCTTGTGGTCTCATTATTAGCCCCTTGTGCTCCTTAAGAACCTCTTTGTTGGTTTTTATATAATATATCATGTTTCCTTTTGTATTTATAACATTTAAACATAACTTACATTGCACCATGATAATACACCTACAAGGTGTTACTTCAAGAACACAAACATTATACCATAACCAAGCTTAGAACTTGGATTCATGACCATTCACTAGTTGGATTGTTGCCTTGGGATCTAAGCTAGGAATATTTACAAGGCATAGTTACATCACAAGGTTGTTACAATTCATTCCATCTATCTTGACACCCATTAAATAACCATGCCATTACGACATGTACATAATGAAATATATCATATTATATGGGTCAAAGCTAGGGTATTATGTCACTATAGTATTTTAACCCATGAAAGAAGACTACTCTTAAGGATGGTGTGTGAAAGAATCCATTCAACAAGTATGCACAATGGAATATTGACTCCAAATTTCCAAGAGAAGGTAAAAGCATCACGTCAAAGAAGAAAGTTTCACTCTAAATTATTTCAAGTGCAAAGGGAATTTAGCATAAGATTCTTTGAGACTAAGTCTAGAGGATTATCGAAAGCCTTCATACACATATTAAGGAGAGAAAGATATTAATACCTAATTGTTAGGAAAACATGCTATGATACCATGTTTGAAAAGAAAGTGTGCAAGGATCAAAAACCTTTTAATCTCCAATAAGCATGCACCATTAACATAAGAAAATCATGAGAAGAAAATACAAGTGACAAGAGAATCAATATTTATAGTGGTGAAACCCCTACAATATGTAGGGGAAAATCCACTATTAAATATGAATCACTTCATTAAGACTCCTTGAGCATATAGCTCTATGAGATACAAACTTGATCTCAATGATGATCACACCAATGACCAAAGAAATACTTCAAGACATCCTCAATATATAGACCTGAATAGTGAGAAGACCACTTCACATTTAATGAAGATGGGATGAATAATAACTCTTTTTTTCCAGTAGAAAATTGCTCCATATATTAATATATGTGGTTCTCAAATTACATCATAACATATGTTTTATCCTTCACTCCAACATGGAAATACTGCAATCAGCAAGTATCTCTAGTATCAGTCACAAAATCTTACAAAGAGTATAGTTATGCCAAATAATATATGACGATATACTCCACTAAACAACAAAAACTTATCCAGTATACAAAAAGGGTCTCGGCACAAAGCCCAAGATTTAGAGGAGCTAGTAGCAGGAACAAAAACAAAAAAGAGAAGAATAGTTCCCGGGAAAAGTCTTCAAGGATAAAGTTGTAATGATAGTGGGGGGGCCTCGTGGCCATCCTTCCATTTGTTATAGAAGATCCTTCCTTCTAGAACATGTAAAGCATACTTTGATAGTTCATCTGCCTCCATGTTTTCTTCACAATATATATGAGTAAACTTGATATCCATGAAATGTGCAATGAGTTCTCTAATCTTAGTCTTCCATCCCAAGAGTGAAGTAACTTGAAGCTTGTTGGAATGGTTGATCCAATCTATGACAACCTTAGATTCTCCAAGGACATGTAAACATTATAGATTTAAGCATTGTGCTAGTGTTAAGCAAGCCCAAACCCCAAGAAGTTCCCCTCTAGTATTAGAGCCCTGCCCATAGTTTAGAGTCCATATGTATGATGTCATCCCTGAAGTCTTTAAAATACCCCCAGCCCCACAAAGAGTACCATTTCGTTGAGCAACACCATCAAACCAACAAAGGTTATCCCCACTAAAATCTGGAGTCTTCTTAATCCTAGATTGTGTCTTAGATTGTAACAGACAGTTGGTTGAGTTCACCATCCCTCTTATTTTGATACAGGCTCTCAATTTTGAGGGAATACGGTTTTCAAAAATACAACTATTTCTTTCCAGCTACACATGTCGATACACTATAATAGGTAAGGTTTTATAACATTTCTCCACCTTTATCCAATCTTCAAAGAAGCTAGTTAAAGATATACCTCCCCAAGTTTTAGCGAGATTATAGACAGTGTGTGACTTTTGCCACAACTTAATAGTGAAAGAGCAAGATATGAAGAGATGTGAGATGGTCTCCTCCTCCCTAAAACAAAGTGAGCAAATGCTCGGACCACACCATCCTCTTTTTTGTAGTGAGTCCCAAGTGAGAATTTTTTAATCCAATGCTAGCCAAAAGAAAAGTTTTACTTTAAATGTCACGTCCCATTTCCAAAGCCGTTTTCTCCAGGGATCAATTTGAAGAGGCTAATTTTTTTGAGCTAAAGGATTATAAACATTACTTGTCGAGAGTGATCCTGAATGGTCCCCGCCTGTCCATAAAAGCAAATCCTCCCCATCTCCCAGTTGGGCGCCCGAGAAGATAATATCCTTAATATAAGTTTTCCACTCCAGAGCCAAAGTACCTGAAAGACCCGGTTCCTCGCTAGTCCTCCACTGCTCATTAACAAAGCCCCTTGAAGATTGGGCCTTAGCTTGATACAAATAGATTATATTTTGAGTATTTAAGGCCAATATTAAATCTTGTGAAAGATTTTTTGCATTACCAATATCAAGGATATTATCCTTCCCAATGTGTATTGAAAAACCATTCCCGGGCTTCCAGCTCAACTAGTGTATAATAAGAGTTAGCAACTTCAGCAGGTTTTTCCAGAAATATGAAGCCATTGGTTGGGTAATCTGAACAGTTCTGAACCAAGTAGCCACATATACAAATGGAAGGTATTTGTCCTTGACCACTCAATGCCAGAGTCCATCCACCATCAAAACTCCCCACAATGAGTTGGCTTCTAGTGCACAGTTGAAGAAAAATATATTTCGGAGACCCTAGCCTCCCAATGATATGGGTTTTGCAAGTCGAGCCCATCTACAAAGATGAATGCCACTTTCTTTGCGACCCCCCATCCAGAGAAATTCAAAGATTAATTTGCTAATATTTATGAGGATCGTGGATGGGATCGCCACCAGAGCCATCCAGAACACCACTTGAGTTTCCAAGCCTTTAATAAAATGCAGCGACCTCCCAACGTTAACCAACGATTGCAGCAGTGCTTGATCCAGTTTTCAAATTTTACCAATAGCCATCTCCAGTCTTCGACAAAAATTTTCCCCGCTTTAAGAAAATACCTCAGGTATTTAAAGCCCCATGTCATCTCACATAAATTATATGCAAATAAATCCTTATATCTCAACAGATCCCCTTCATCCAATCCCGCAAAGTGGAATGTATATTTAACATGATTTATCATGAGTCCCGATGCACCACGGAATTGATCCAAAATATTCTTAACCAATTTCCATTCTGCCACAGATGCCTTCTTCATGATGATCACATCATCTACGAAGATGAGATGTAATACTTTGATAACTCTGGATACTTTGATCCCGATCAACTTACCCACCTCTTGGCATTGTTTTAATAAGATACTAAGACTTTCCATGATTAAAATAAACAGTAAAGGAGAGAGAGGGCAGCCTTGGCGCAGACCACATTCACTGTTGAAAAAAGTCGAGGTCTCCCCATTTATCATCACCAAAAAGGATGCACTCGTCACACAACTCATGATCCAAGAGATAGACAAAGCACTAAATCCAGTTTGAACAAGAATTAATCGAAGGAAATCCCAACTAACACAGTCATACGCCTTTTTCAGATCCAACTTTAGAAGCAAAGATTGTATTTTTTTGGTCTTAATGCTGTGAATACATTCATGTGTCGTCCCGACCGCATCCAAGATTTGTCTACCCTTCAAGAAACCCAATTGTTTCGCTGACAATTCCCTCGATAGAATGGGTTTAATTCTATTAGCAATCACTTTGGAGATCAATTTATAACATAGATTACAAAGGGCAATGGGTATGTAGTCCCCAAAAGTCCGCGAAGAGTTTTCCTTGCGAATCAATGTCAAGAAAGTCGAGTTTAAGGATTTTTGAATCTTCCCTCTAGTTCTAGAGTCTTCAACCATATCTAAAAGATCGTCTCCAACCACATCAAAGAAAAGAGTAAAGAACTCCATTGTCCAACCATCTGGACCTGGACTTTTGTCTTTTGCAAAATTATTTAAAATATCCCAGATCTCCTGCTTAGTAATAGCTCTGTCAATAACAACATTATCATCTGCGGTCACAAATCGATTAAAAATTCTTGCTAAATTTGCTTGGTCCACTGGTGCCTGAGAATCATCAACATCATAAAGCTTCTTAAAATATCTGGAACCTCTCCTTTAATCTCCTCTTGGCCTCTGAATATCTGACCAATTTCATCTCCTATCTCCCAGATATGCTTATGGCTTCTTCTCGCACTAGCAAATTTGTGAAATAATTTTGTGTTACAACCTTCGCATTTTAACCAAGTAGTGCGACTCTTTTGTCGCCAATACTCCTCAAATTTTAGGATCTCATTATGCTCCGCTTCTAATAGTTTCAGATGAGATTCCATAATGGAGTCCAAACCATCCCTCGACATACCCAAATATCTTCGACTAATATATTCCTCCAATATTTCCAGCTTATGATTTTTTTCTTTCTGATTATGCCTCGCCCAATCTTTGATACGGGCCTTTAAAGTTTTTTTCCAAATGATTCTATACTAGATATTTGACTCCTCCAAGAAAGCACCATCGTGCCAAACTTCATTCAATATCACAGTAAACTCATTCTCCACTAGCCACATTGGATTTAGTTTGAACGGATAGGCCACCCGAACCTGATTGAAATTCAAATGAGTTATCACCACTGCATGATTAGAAATATAGGGGAGATCAACCCATGAGCGATAGCACCCCACCTCCTGCAATATACTTTCCAAAACCAGGGTACGATCCAACCTTTTTGCAATACCTGCGCTACCATCTCTACCATTCCTCCAGGTAGGAATCAAGATATCTGGAGCTAAGTCGACCAAAGAGTGGTCCTTGATCATATTTAGAAAATAACCTGCATGTCGGTCGAGATGAGTAGCTGGTCCCCAAACCTCATCCACTCCAGTAGTGAAGTTTAGATCTCCTGCAAGGATCAATTTTTTTAGCATCTAACAAACCAGATGATAACAATCAATCCCAAAATAAAAGTCTGTCGTTACAAGGACCGTACACATTTAGAAAATTTACATCTCTGTTATTTCCTAGGGTAATGCCTGTAAGTAATATGCCACTCGCACAAAGAGATGGGACCAAGGTAAACTTATTTGGATCCCAGGTCACCAAGAGGCCCCCCGAGGTGCCTACCGAATTGACAACACACATATGCCAAGTAGGAACAAGTTTATGCATAAACAGTCGAGCCTTTTCCTCTGCAACCAATGTCTCTTGTAAAAAAATAATATCAGCATTGACTTTAGTGAGTAATCTACGGACGGAAGTAGTTTTTAGGGATCCTCCCACCCCTCTAACATTTAAGGTGAGTAGTATCATATTTTAGCCCGTGCAAGGGATTTTAATCCTCTAAGCACCCCAAAGTCGGAAACAATAGAAATAGATTGGTCTTGTTTACCATAACTTTGAATAGCTTTCTTCTGCGCACTCCTCGTCTTAATAGGTGAGGTCTCAAAACCCAGGCCTCTTGACCAAGCATAACTAGTCCTAGCCACCCCACTACCAATCTCTGGTGTGAAGGTCAAGTCATTCTATAAGGGTGGTTGAACAACGGAAATACCTTGGAATGTGACAAGTGGAGCGGAAACCCCCACCTCTTGTGGCAGTGACACAATATTTTCCATTGTCTCCACCAAAGTACCATCATCCAGGTCCTCCTCTCAAAAACTCGAGAGTCTGACTAGTTCTGTTGTCCCTCCCCCCCCCCTCTATAGGACAGACCTTCAATAAATCCGAACACCCATCCGAAGGATGACCCATCTTTTGTAATACGTTTGAAACAGGAACCGACATTTTAAAGCCCTCCCGGGAGTGTTTGCTAACAGGGTCTTTCCTCTATGGCATAGTCCCCAAGTGGTTTAGAGTGTCAAAACCCCTCCCTGCAGAGTCAACCTTTGAAGTTTGACCAATAGAAAAGGGAAAAATTGTCTGTTCAGACACCAGACAAGAAGTGTCCAGAACATTATTTTCCAGAGAAGTCAGAGAATGAAACAACGAAGGACAGAAAGACCTGAACTTACCTAAAAGTGAGTCGGAGTCCAATAAAGGTGGTGAGTCATGTGTCTCGAACAAAGGATAATCCCGAGCAATGGAATCCACAGCAGGCGACTCACATCTAGGAAACTTCTGAAGGTGAGAAGATTCCGACTCTTCCTCGTCCGACAAACCCGGATAGGTATTTTTAAGATGTCCAGTCTTACGATACCTCATGCAGCGAAAGGGTAAGCCCAAATAGTCAAGCCTCTGTGAAAACAGTTGGTCCCTCCACTGAATCTCGAGTGTCTCTAGCAAACCCGAGTGTAAATCCACCTCAACTAGAACCCGTCCCAATTTCCTATCGGGAGCACCCAGTGCTTGCTCATCCACACGAATGAAATGGCCTAAGGTATTACCGATCACCATGAGTGCTTTAGGATTCCAAAAATTGAGCGGAAGACCAAGCAGGAGAACCCAAATATTTCTGAACTGGAAGTAGTCATGTGTAGGGTCTAACGAAATCCACCATCACTTTAACATGATGCTACCTCCATCGTAGGGCCACAACCCCTCAAGTATCTTTGCAGCGTCTTCCAAAGAGTGGAAATTAAACCCAAACCAACCCCGTGGGAGGTAAAAAACAGTTGGAACATAACCCAAAATAGGAAACCAATGGGTTTTTACCCAGCTAAAGAGAGGTGTTGTACAATGAAGGCGATACGAAAACCTCCCAACTAATGCATTCAGAGCAAGACTAGTCGCTTCCTCCAGTCCAAGATCATCTCCCAGGACCATTTTCCTTCTGTTCCAGTTTGGCAGCCACGCTTTATGAGCATTCAGTCTCCGTCGACTTAGCTTCGTACAATTTCCAGCAATATAACCAGTATCCTGAGAAGAAACACCCTCTAGACACCGACGAGAACCAGAAACCACCATACAAACATTTGTAGCTCGTGCACATTGATCCGTTGAGTTTACAAATGGTAAAGGCACCTTACGAGTGTTGGGAGAAAGAGCCAATTGTGGCATCGATTTCAAAGGTAATAAACCTCCATTGGTGCGAAAATCTTTGGGGAAGTGTGAAGGGTCAGGGTCAAATAAACCCTCCCTCTCCCAAGCCTCCTCGTCAGCCGTACTCATAAGTGTGCTGACGACCTCCTCTGTCATCTATCCACCCAGTAAAAATAAACTCGCCACCTAGCAACCCGGAGTTATGAATCTCAGGAGAGAGGACTAAGACTAAGCCACAAGTCTGTTAACTGGAAGGATCAAAGTTATTATAGTTATTGCAAGCCAGAAGTGGAGGACAAAGTGAATTAATACACTGTCAAATCCAAGTCTCTAAGTGTGTTGCCAACTACAGATCCACCAAACTGTGACAAATAACCCACCGAAAAGGAGGAAGCTCCTACCTAAACTAACCCCAACTACAACACTAAACATATATAGTCAGACATCTAATAATAGCCCCCCCCACAAACCCTGAGTGTCTTTCACCAAGTCACGAAAACCCGAGGAAAATCCAGCTAAAAACAACGCTACAATCCCGAAGTAACATCTGAAAAACACTAAAACCAACACTAGTATAATTTAAAAGAGAGTATAGTGTAGTGTCCTCGTCGTCCGATAAAGACCCCCGCGCCATTAAAGGTGAGCTCCACAAAGTTGCAGGTTTCAAAAACATTTCTTCCCACCTATGTAAGATCATAAATAATAATTCACCTGCAAGTAACTCATTAAGGAACAAGGAGCCTTGGCTATTTTAAGTACCAAGAGCTATAAAGTATGTAAAATGATATTAATGGACCCTGACCTTGATGGATGATCCACACCAATGGATAGATAATAACCTCAAAACTCCTTCAATAGATAGTCATCAATATGAGTTCTCACTCCATCACCGACCTAGAAAGCCCACGGGCTCGGCAAATCGCCACCACACCGCCACCACCGACGCCGAGATTAATATCGATGAGTGAAAGGTGGTCTTTTTATTAATCGAGGGGGTGGTGAGATAAACGGAGTCCAAGTCCAAGTAGTATATATATATAATAGACTTGTTAGAGGTGGACTTATTCTGTGGCAAAGTAATATATATTTTTAAAGTAGTTTGCTGCTGCAGCTCTACTGGAGAATAGAGGATACGGACACATGGATGGGTTCAGCCGGCCATTTTGAGAGATAAAATACCCATTTGTTGGGTTTTGCTTGAGAGACAGGGCTTTTGTTTTTATTTATATAATTTTATAAGGGTGATATTGTGATGGGTGAATTCAAAGCAGCAGCAGCTATAGGAGGAATTTCTTCTCATGTGCAGTTTCAGCGAGAATGCCAGACTTCTAAAGAAGAAGAAAGCCGCAGCAGTGATTTAGGAGGAGGAACGTCCGGCGGTGGCGGTGCTGGCGGCGGCGGTGGAGCGGAGGGAGGCTCCGGGACAGTTGAGGTCGCCCAGAAGCCGAGGGGTCGCCCGCCTGGGTCCAAGAATAAGCCGAAGCCTCCCATTATCCTAACCCAGGACAACAAAAATGCTATGAGACCTCACGCCCTGGAGGTGGCCGTGGGCTGCGATGTGGGCGAGAGCGTTTTGCAGTTTGTGCGGCGGAGGCAGATCGGGCTCTGCATTATCAGCGGCAGCGGCACGGTCGCCAGCGTGACCTTGCGGCAACCCACCGTATCCGCCGCGCCTCTTAATTTCCGTGGCCGGTTCGAGATATTGTCGCTCTCGGGCATGTATCTGCCGTCTCCCTCGTCTTCTTCTTCGTCTTCGTCCTCYTTGYCCGGGGRGCTGACTATGGAGCTGAYTATAAGCCTGCCCGGGGCGCARGGGCRGGTCGTCGGAGGAATTGTAGCGGGCGAGCTCACAGCGGCCGGACCGSTTACCATCATAGCKGCTTCGTTKACGAGTCCYTCATATAACCGCCTGCCGGCAGAASTAGACGAAGAAAACGCCGCAAACAGCCAATTACAGAACAATGAGGGATCTCTGGCAGCCTCAACCGGGCACGGACATCCTCTACCAAATGATTCTTGCGGTGGTATGGCAATCTACAGCAATCCCATCAACAGCCAGCTTTCGCCTGATGCCCTCCCTTGGGCTACCGCCCTTCGCCCGCCTTATTAGGATATATATAGATATGGGTATGGAAATTTTGTAGCTGAATTCAGGATGGGATTGAGTATTATGGGCAAGTTTTTAAGTTGTAGGTTAAAGAGTTTTTAAGTTGTAGGTTAAAGATTTTATTAAATAAAGATTTTTTTTCTGGATATTTGTTTGAAATTTGGTTATAAATTGTTGGATTTGTAGATTTTTGATAGATTTAAGTGAGAATCCGAGTGTATATATAAGTGAGAATAGTGTTTTAGGAGTTTCTTGAATCCATTTTTGCAGAAATAGATTTTGAACAACAAAAAATAATAATTCATGTAAATTTATATAGCCAAATTCCAGCTAAAACAACATTTCTTAAAACAACTAACCAAAGTCACATATAATTATGGATAAATCTTACAAGAGGACAATTTTGATGGATCCCATTAAGTCTCACAATATCTGGTTACATGTATACAAATACCCTAACACAAATAATGACTTCAAATATTACAACTAAAATCATAATGGCATTAAGTACGTCAACAAATGTGGCCACTAAAAATATAACATATTCTAACACCAACTACATCACAAAAGGCATTTCCATGATGTCTATCTTCTATCCCAATCACATAGAGAGTGAGAAGTTATTATTTATAAAAATCCAAATAAAAAATAACTTATAACCATAGTTTTATGGTGAAAGCCAACTAGATTTAATCTCCTAAGAGATAGTCAAGAAGCATAAGTTTCCCACAGTGTCACATCCTATATCTTACACATTAGGTTGAATTAGCAAGAACAAGGATTATTGTATTCAATGTAAATGCAAGGTAAGGTTATTCATCTGGGCTAATTACATTAATGTAGTAGAGTTCAATGTAATTAGCCAAGATGTTATTTTGGAATTGTGATGCAATCTATTAACGAAATAAAAAAAATAGCATAAAGTAGTCTATGATGGTCAAGCTTATTTAATGATAGAGGAGAAAGATCTAGCACACTTGACACTAGTTTTAAGTACCAAAACTCAAACTCTGATCAAAGCCTCAAGACCATTGCATTTCCAACAAACGAACCACTAAAAATTCCTCTGGCTTGTAATATATTTAAAAACCTTTTGTGGCATATGGAATCCTCCAAGATTACAAGACATTCCTTCCATCTATTCAAACCATTATCATGCTTGTTTTCATTTTCAATATAGGAAACAAGAAGGCCCAATGTCATTCAAGACATTCCTTCCATCTATTCAAACCATTATCATGCTTGTTTTCATTTTCAATATAGGAAACAAGAAGGCCCAATGTCATTCACGAAATGCACATTATCACTCAAAGTATACACCATTGTCATGGTTCACTATGGCTTTCTACCTTTTTTTAATTTTGGGAGTGATATTAATAACTTACATGAGAAATATGGTTTCTACACAACTTTCTTATAGATTTTCTAGTCCCTCACAAATCGAGTTTGTTATCATAATTAGTATCTTGCAATTGCAAACCAATGGTTGTGATTTCAATATTACATATTATAAAATTGTGGACATATGTAATATAAGTCTTTGATACCACGGATGAATATTTTTAGAAAGGGCAAATTTTGGTTGCTAATTATTGAAAGAGATCAAACTTGTGTTGGTTACCTAATTCTAAATTATTGTTGCAGAAACTAAATATTTTGCTAGAAAAAATAGTTTGGTTTGACGAGATGATAGAAATGAGCCAACAGTTATAGGAAGGTTGTCATTCTTCACATATTTAACTCCTAAAATGGTCAACATTATCAATAAATCTCAACCAGACTTTGTTCTTAGGTGGGGAATCTCAACAAGTGGAATTATGTATGGTAAAATTTGTGAACAAGGTGCTAAAGAAAAGCGAGAAGTCAAAATAGGGGTTTTTTGCACAATATCAAAATAAAATGAAGGGATATAACAGTCATGTGTTATAGCAAGTTCATCCAATTGAAGATGGGGATGAAACAGTCATGTGTTATAGCAAGTTCATCCAATTGAAGATGGGGATGAAACAACTGTTTCACAATGGGATTGCTCAATAGAAAAAAGTACCCATTGAAAAAGAAAGTATAGTAAAAGAAAGTTGAAATTTTTACCAATGGAAAAGTGAGACTAAATATGAGTTGAATCTTAGAGACAAACATATGTAATTAGAGGAACAATCCAAAAGGCAATATGGTATGTTAGGTATTTTTACTCATGGGATGGCTATAGTGTCTTTTCACATTGGATTCAATCCACTTATGGACAAACATTACATATATTACTCCTCCATGACAACTCTATCATCATTCAAAAATGGGATGGTACGTTTGAAGGGTCATTGATACCGCACACTTGAGGCTTTTGTATGGCAAATTGTTTTCTCGTTTATATTTTTCCTTCCCTTCCAAATCATAAGAGGCTGTAATGTTGTGCTTAGTACAATCTCAAATAGTTGTGACTCTAATGCAATAAGTTTTAATTTATCAAGAATGTAAAAGAGAGAAGTCAATATTGATTTCCCCTAAGTTTTAATTTATCCAGAATGTAAAAGAGAGAAGTCAATATCGATTTCCCCTATATTTTTCATTATCTAAAGGATATTTTGTATTATACAAAGGTAAAGACACCATATCTACCATCGATTGAATGATCTTTGTACAATTGGTTCTAGTATTTGACATTTGTGAACCTACACTAGTTTAGTATGAGTATGTATTTGAAGAGCAATCGTGAAGCTATGGAATAGTCAAAGCATTAGTATATTGTTCAATTGAGGATTAAATCTTTCATTTATATTCGTTATCCATTTATATGCTTTTGATTATTTTATGGACCCCTCGAAGTTTGGTGTTTTCATTGGCATGCTTATATACATCTCATGTTTGTCCTCTTTAACTCCATATGTTAGGTGATGGAAACTTTTGTACAAAATCTCAATAACATGCAAGGCAAATTCCTAAAAGTGAATGTTAAGGTAAGTCGATATCCATAACGTGAATGATGAATATGAAATCATTACATGTGAATGTAAGGTGGATCGATATCTATAATGTGGATAATGAGAATGGAAATCAAAGCAAGTTCAATTACTGTTACACAAACAATTATAGTGATATAATCAAAATTATGAGTAATAAACTCAAAGAAAGTTATATTGGCATCACTAAAACATTCCAAACATGGTTTTCCCAATTGTGGTTGTGAAACAAAAATGACATAAGGCTTAAGGGTTTTCATCTTACATTATGTAACTGATGGTTAATTCTCACATACAATTATGATCAAGTAAATTTTGATAACAGTCCAAAATATCAATCATTAGGCACAAGAACTTAATGATTTGTTTGTAGCGGTTATTCCCCTCTAACACAATTTTATATAACAAGGTACATATTAGCTGCCATGAGTGAGAAACCCTTAGTTTTATTATTTTCTTTTTCTGTGGTATTTTTGGGTGTTGTTGGGAATGATTACATACTTGTCTTAGCTCAGGGAACTTCTTTTATCACATCTTACTCAAAGGGGTTGGCCCCCTCCTTGTCTTTATTTGGGTGTTTCATTTTACCTCCAAATTTAGCCAAATAACCTTCAACATATAACTTTGGTAGCATGTGGAGGAAAATTTGTTCCATCTACTTGTAATTATGTCATTTTAGTCCTATAATAAAAGGGTTATATTTTTCAAAATCCTATCAAATTCCTTCCAAGGAGTTTGCATCCACATAAATGTCTCATGAGATAGGCAAGTCTATACAACAAAGTTGCAACAAATCAATTAGTTGTTCCATTATGGAGAGAAAATTTGACCCCACCAAGCCTCATCAAGAATGATAATTATAGTGCACAATGTTTTTTTGGTATTGCATTCTCTAAGTTTTCCACTGTGAACTAGTCACCATAGAACACAATGCCCTCATGGTTCATTTGTGTCGAATCAATACAACTTTGAACCACATGCAAGGTCCAAAAAATATGGCCATACCTAACCTTAATGATGACATCAATAAATCTGCATGAACCTGCATTCTTTGTAATGACTTGCCCGATATTTTAAGGGCACGGGATCTCAATTGCATCTATAATTTTTTCAATAATCCATTCAATAATCTTCTACTCCCCTTGAGAATTTATGATTTTTGAGTAGGGGCATATAGAAGACACTACTAAATATTTACCAATGGCCCATTGACCATTGTTTAAAAAATTGACAAAACACCTAAACTCCAAGAAAGTGCATTGATTCCAACACCGCAATGAACTCCTTCCATAGAAGCTCTCTGTATACTTTTTTAAGATTGGCCCCTTTTAACCATAGGCACTTCATTCACCACCCTAAGCATGCCTTGCCAATTTGGATATTGTATTCCATTAAAAGTTATTCCACATACATATATGGCCTAGGTAAACTCTATCCTCCATCTCCACTCCCACCCATGTCAAACTCTTTTTCCAAGGGTACAATGTTCAATCTCTTGCAAACATCTTCAATAATTAATGGAACTTGTTGCCTCCTTTTTAAAGTTGTCATGGTATGCTTGGTGCCTAATTTCCTCCTTGGTTACTTGTTTCAACATGTTTTTTTTAAACTTAGCCACATCCTTTTAATTGATAACTATGCAAAAATCAACTCCATTATTAAGATTATAAAGCAAATGGGTTTTAACCATTGAATCTAAACCTAGAAAAAATTACTTGCACTCATTAAAATTCCAAAAGTAACTTCCACCTTAGTGTTTATTGTCCCCATCATTGTGACACACTTCCAAAGAGGAGAATCAATAGACATTTTTGTCCAATTTTCTTCCCCATATTCTCTCCCTCCATGAATTCCATGACCAAATCCTCTATACATTAATGAACACAATGTCGTTTGAATAATATATGAGGATAACAAAGAAATTAAATAAATGAGGGTTTTGTAATTATTGTTCAAAGTTATACTTATAAAAATTGTTTATATCAAGATTGCTCTTCAAATGTGCTTTCCAAATTTGTCGAATGAAGATGTTGATATACCAAGTATTTCGATTGAAAAAAATGTTGGTATTCTCTCCAAGTCTATGCCCCGAATAGAACTATTGTGCTCTCCAATGTGTGCAACTGTAAAATTGGAGAAAGTTTTTCTTTTGAATTTTTTTGGTTTACTAGGAAAATAAAAATAAAATAAAAAAGAGAACCATATTCCCATTGGTTGTGGGAGCATTGATCAAAATTGAACCCTTCCTGAGTTTGAACCCATCCTATGTGTATTTCAAAAGATATGTAATTTTTTGAATTCACACGTTTATGAAGAACAACAAATATTAGAAAAAACTAGAGAATCACATTTTCAACAACCCATCAAGTGATGGGTGTTCAATGGTTGTTGTGATTTCAATATTAAATGAAGATGGAAGTAAACCATGATCAAAATTCAAGATTCAACACCCACCACATCCCTTTGATACCTAAAGACTAATCTCAACTCAATTCTAGTTGAGCCCTTGTATATTAGTGATGGGTGTTCAATGGTTGTTGTGATTTCAATATTAAATGAAGATGGAAGTAAATCATGATCAAAATTCAAGATTCAACACCCACCACATCCCTTTGATACCTAAAGACTAATCTCAACTCAATTCTAGTTGAGCCCTCGTATATTCATGGATTCAACTTACATTTCCATGGCATTTACTCCTCATGGATCACTTCCACATAATCCTACCATTGTATTGAGGTATCTACCATTATGCACCCAAGGGAAGAGTAATAAATGTTCTATACACTAGAATGTATACATTTTAGAGCCCATGGTATATATCCCAACATATACAACATCTATTGCTTTGTTGCATAGCACAAGATAAAGTTTATCCAACACCACCATAAAAAATGGAAAACGATATGCACCTATTGGAAATATTGCATACACTAGGATATATAAGTTTCAAAGCATGTAGTATATATCCCAACATGTACAATATTTGTTGCTCAATTGCATGATATAGGTTAAAGATTATTCAAAACCACCCTCAAATAGAAAAGACCATGCAGCTAATCAAAACCCATGGTATATATCCCAACATAATCAAGGGTGTATTTCTCTATTGCATGATATTGTATAAAGATCATCCAAAACCACCCTTGAATATGAAAAACACTATGCACCCAAATGAGTAATAAATTTTATATATACTATGATATATACTTTTCAAAACCTATGATATATATCCTAATCTATACATCATTTATTGTTTTTTAAGTGGTAGAGTAAAATATGTCAAAATCTAGCAAAAAAAAATTAGAAAAAGTTTGGTAGAAATTTGGATACCTGTCATAACTCCAATGGATCAAAGTTTCAAAAATAATTCCTTTATATCCCATTATTATTTTTTTATATCCCCTTATTAGTTTTTTTATGACTACTTATCCAAAACCTATGATATTTGAAAAACTCATGGAATGGAATGAAACTTGCAACCTTTTTGTTTCACCAGATTCTTTTTTTTCACCAAATTCTAGCTAGAGAATGGAATTTTCAAGGCTTTACCAATCTTATAAAAGAATTCATGGAAAATTTGGCTTGAACGGATCAAAAGAAAATTAGACAGCTCAACAAGTTCTCTTGTTTTGTACACTACGTGCATGTAGGTATATAGTCGGGGCATGTTCCCCAATTGTAATATAATTTTGTTTCTTGTAACTGAAATATGTTCGAATATTAATGTAACATAATCGAGTGGTTGCAATGATAAAGAACAAAAAATCAAAATCAAAAAGAGAATTCAACAGATCCAAGAGTATAGCCTAATGCACCATGTGCTTCTATAATTAATTAGGCTAATCAGTGTTGTTTAGGGAGACACGTTTTTCAAACCATACATCTCTTCATTTTTTTTTGATAGTTAAGAACCATAATGTACAACAAACACTACTTGCATGATTCACAAGTTTAGGCTTACTTGAAACTATATTGAAACAAGACCCCTTACCCTAACAGACTTAAGGGTTGATGGACTTGCCAACGATCTGAAAAAAGTTTGAAGTGGCTATACCTCTATATGCATGGGAGGAAAATCGGTATAAATTTTCAGTTGGAAAGCACTAGATAAGAAGACTTGAAAGACTTGGAAGGGGTAAATATGTGAGACAATGGAAATTTTTGAACCATAAGCACAAATGTTTCTCACAACGACAAACTAAACAATGGTGACCCGTTACTTTTCTAGGAGCTTTGTGCCTTGATAGACAAGGGAAACTAATTTGGCATTAACAACAACTTCCACTGCTGGGATTTGAAATCCATCAAAGGATTTAATATTATACATATAATAAAAGGACGAGATCAAATAATATTCAAGCCTCTCATCAAGCAACATGATGTTTTATAATTCCCTCTGCCTCGTCCACTGTAAAATTAGCCCTTGCAAATTGTCTATTGTTGAAGAATGGTTTCAGATCATAAATTTCATATTCTTGTGCCTACATACAAGTAATAGAGTCTTGTTAAACAGCTGATATGTTTGATCAATGCCATAGACCATATGCAAGCAGAGGCGAAGTGGAAAATAATGACTACCATAAGAATAAACTCCCACCTTGGTCCTTAAATCTTCTACTTTAATCTCAACTTGATTGAGGCGGGCTCTAGTCCCAGACATCAGTTCTTCAAGACGCAAGATATCCTTGAAAAGTCCTCACAGAAGATGTAGCAGGAGCTCGTTGTAATCCTTCTTGTAAGTGATATATTTTTTGAAAATCTGCTCACTCATTCCACACATGCAATCAAATTCAATTAAATTTGCACTGGTGACTTATTTCATTAACAGATATATCCCAAGTCCATATCCATGACTTACCTTCTGCAAAGCATTTTGAACTCCATACTTCTGGATTGAAATGAATGAATCTAAGAAAACTCTAATAGCCATGTCTACATCCTCTTCAACAACATAATTCCTAAGATGCATTCTAGCATGGGCTTCAAACATTCTTATCATTGACTCTGTTAGCACTCTGTGAATTTTGTTCGGCTGATAGACAAACGACAGAGGTAATTGTTTCAACCTACTTTAGAGCTGGGCACCAGCCTTCTCAACTCAGAGAGGGCTCTCTCGTGTCACTGGGTATTTATTTGATAATCAGTGGCTAGATTTGGTTTTTTTGGGGGGATTTTAATAAAATTGTTGGCAAGGAAGGGGAGGAACACTCAGGGCTATGGAGTCAAAATTCTGAAATTGAATGAAAAAAATGATCAGATGGTAGAACTCTTTAGAGGATAAAGGCTAAATGAGGCAATGAATCTGAGTTATACCTTGAATTTAATCAGAATGGTAAGAGGAAAGAGAAATAAATAACTGCATCAGAGCATTATGGAAATGAATTCTGAATTAGCTAAGAAGAAACATACACAGTTTAAATTGCTTAAGACAAGAGCGTCTCAAGACGAATTCTGGGCCTTTAACTCTCCAATTTAAACAAACGAAAATGAAAATGGAATAAAAGATCATAGGAAATACATACAATGAAGGAAGACAAAACTCATATCACCACCATTAGAATCTTTTCATAGAGACTTCAAAAGCTTCTGCATATATATTCAATTCAGCTTCAAAAAGTTACAATAGAGTTCGAAACAACCAAAAGGTGCTTTTGCACTTCTGCCAACATTAATTCATTCAAATCTCCCAGTATTTATACAATTCTATTACAATGGCTGAAAATGAAACGTTTCAGCTTCTAAAACTGATTATAATAATTTCAATTGATAGTCTCAGTATATAAACCGATTTACAATGATTAAACAAAAATGCGTTTCAAAACTAGGGATAGATCCCTCTGACTACTCAGCTTCCTTTACTACATCTGTCTTGCCCTAATCTTCTGTCGAACGTGTTGGTTTGGTGACACCTGGAGGTTACTTACTGGTTCCGTGGAAACTGCATTTTGTCTTGCCCAGCCGCACGATTTCATTCCACTGTGAGTCAGAAGGAATCTCGTAATCCATCATCTCCTTTATCAAAATTTCCAAGTCAATGCACGTGGTGTAAGACATAGTCAGCAGCCCAATCTTCACTATTTTAAACTGATTCAAAATCTCAAAATTCGCAGCTAAATACTCTACAAAGATTGGGCCTTTCAGAATCTCCTCCATAGCTTCAAATTTGGAATGATCCATTCTACACTGAATGATGAGAGAATTGTAGTCTTCTTGATTGTATAATTTACCTTTGCCATCCCAAAATGGTGGGAGGCCCTTGATAAACAATTGTTCAAATGTATCCTTAAACTCTTGTATATTGTGCTCCATTTTCATAGCTTTGTTTTGAACCGATTTGAGCAAGTTGTGCTTGGCGATGATCCTCCTGGCCCAGATGATCAACGCAGTTCTATCCTTTACCCCAATAGTTTGAAGATCAGCAGTGGGCACAAAATTCAAAAAATCAATAGCGTTCTAGGCCCATTCTGAGGGTTTCTTGGCTAATGTTTCATTAACAAGCACACCTACTTCGGGCCGTGGTAGCCACGTTGTCTTTGTCATTTATAAAATTTAGATAAACCCTGAACTTAGCAGCCTCTGCTGCAATATCATCCCAGATCACATGTTTAGCTCCTTGTAGCAGTGTTTTTCCCTTTAACCTCGTTTTCATCTTGTTTACTCTCTCTTGCAAATATTGATTCTCTCTTTGGAGTTGAGCCATATTTTCATCTTTTACTTTCATCTCTTGTTTCATCTTTTCTATGACCTCTTTGAGGCCCTTGATATCCCCTGTCTTTAAGATTACCTAGGACATAGCCTGAACCAACCCATCAGTGCTTGATCCAACCTCTATATTAGCAAGTACAATGACAGCCATATATGATTTTTCTACCTGTGCTTGTGACCAATTATCTTTCTCTTTTTCTAGCTGCAACACTTTAGCTTTGTAATTTAGTGCCTCTTGTCTGAATGTCTCCTTTTCATGCTCTAGAGCAGCTAGCTTTGTTGTCTGTGGGTGTTCTGTGGAGGAGATCTTCAGCTTCTTCTTTAGGCTTTGGATCATCTTATATTTCTCATCTAAAGAAGCCTTTACCCCTTGAGGGTCTTCAGATTCCAATATTTTGACTTGTGTCTGCCAGGCTTTGCTGGATTCTTTTTCCTGTTTGAGTTGTCCATCTAATTTGAGTGCATGTGTTGTCAATCTTGAAACTTTCAGACTCAAATTCAGGTAGTCTGAATATATCATGTCACTGGCATTCCTGTGAAACTTTACTTTGTCTAGGGCACCAATATTCTCATAATGCATCTTGATTTCAGACACTTTATCATCATCTGTTATTGCTATATTAAGCGTCTTTCTTTCCACATCCCTGACTGAGAACAGGGAAGTCTTATGTTGGGATATCTTCTCTACTCCGGGCAACAAGTCTCTTATTTCACTATTGGCCATACTTCCCCTCATAGCATACTGGTTCATTAAGTCCTCTTTGGATTAATAGATTGGCCCAGGTGTCTTGCTAAATATATGTTTCTTGCTGCTGAAAACCCTTGAGCTGCTTTCACTTTGTGGCATGCTTCCTGTACCAACCTCTTCGTTCTTGGTTGCACCTTCCACCATCTCCATGCTCGTTTTCTCTTTAGGTTCTTCTTCTTATAGGTCCACCACTTGAGAGGATGGTGTAATTTTCATTTTCTTGAGAATATTTTGTTGAATACTGGCACCCAGTGCCTCTGAACTGCTCCTCTTGTTATAAAAATTCATCTTTGGAGCTTTGACAACCAGCCTAGGGGAATATTTATGTGTCAGGTTTTGCTGAGGGGATGACTCTGTTTGTTTTGTTTGATCATGTTGCAAAGTGACCTCCATATCTGCAGAGGTTTCTAGATTAGCCAGTTTATCAAATCCTTCAACATGCTCATGCTCGTAGGGACCCTGTCTGCTCATCAATATTCTCTTTGATATGATCTAATGCACATCATATTTCCTCCCTTGTAATTGTGTAAACCCAAATTCACTGATTTTGGATTGGATCTGAGGTAAATAGGACCTGCTCTTTACCACAAAGGGTCATATCACGAAAGGAAATTTTAAGTTAGATGCCTTGTGCGCTTTTAGAAAATGGTCTGTATCTGAAATGATTCTTTGTCTGATGAAATATAAAGAAAATATTATGGGAGTCAAAAAGACTGGTAAAATCTAAGGTCCTTCTTGATAGCCATATACCCAAAACACAGTAGATTGTATGAACAACATCCAATCTCCCACCATGCTCTCTGGATTTGGTTGTAAAGAGATTTTTATTTCTTCCAGAACCCTTGGTAGGTCTGAGCCGAAGATAAGACTGTACACCCTGGACATGATCTTATTGATGAAAATAAGCATGGTGATCCTTTTACATTCAGTCGAGATAAATGTAGTTTCAGGGAATTCGGTCTTGTTCGATTCCAGGAACATTCTCATCAAGTGTGTGTAGTATCTGAAGTGTCTCAATGAATTGAAATTTACTAGTTGTTGATGCATATTATTAGCAATGAACCTATCAAAACTGATACATACCGACTGACTAGACTCTGACATAAAAAAGGTCAACAGGAAACCCAACATGAATTCTACTACAAACTTGTCGTTATCCAACCCTAAAATTTGACTAAGTAGGGAACAATCCCACTGGACCTCAATAATCATAACATTTACATTGATAGGTAACGACAGACTTTCAGAATGGTGTTCAGGTTTGACAATGGTTTGTAGAAACAAGGTTTTTACTTTTGAGGGGCATTCTCTGTAGATTGTGATAATTTTCTCTTCCTTTAAGGGCTCTGACATTGTAGGGGAAGACTATGGTATACTGAGGGTGTGTCGAAGTGACATACTATCTATTTCACATAAAACCTCTAACCCTAACTTATTCAAAATGACCTTTTCTTCCTGCTAATAATTCTCCACACACCAGATTACGAACTCAGGGAAAGGGAAAACTACTTCTACGATGTAAGGGGTAATGGAGGCTTGGGCCGCTTCGAGGAAGGGTATCCTCTTTCCAACATTGTCTAGCAAATTTGATCTGTACATTGAAATGGGTGAGACTATTAATTTGATGTGTCAAAAACATCAAAGTCCCTGTCAATAAGGGCTTCTTCTCTAGAGGCGAGGTCTTGCTCAGTTACGGATAAAATGACAGGGTTAGCGTCCACGGTGAAAAATACCTGTTAAGTGGCAAAGAAAGCACGAATATCTGATCCAATTTTGATCTTGAGTTTTGAATGGATGGTTTGCACCATTTTTCGAATGTTTGAATGCTTCAAAATAACATAAAATAATGTTGGGGGCCCTCCTTTTATATGTGCCTATCGACGTCGGGGGTGTGGAAAAACGATTTTGAGAAGACCATTTTTTGCCTCGATGTGCCTTAGAGGGTGCCACGCATCCACAAAATTAAACCATGGTATTTTCCCTGGACCGCCCTCGAAAAATTAACCCTCGCACTATTTCATTGCTCGATATGATTGTTGACCATTGATTTGTGGCATCTGAGATCTGTGGTTGGTCGGGTCCCATCACCCCTGCGTCTCCTCTATATTTGTCCATTTTTCTCCATATGTGACCTTATTCTCCAAACTATCACGATTCCATAGCGATGTAGCTCTTCGCTAAATTTCCAAGACTTGGATCCTACCTGAAAAATGTTATGCTGATAACAGACTCAATCTGCATTACTACAATAGGAACTCCTTGACCATGCTGCAACCAGGGAAGAATGGGTAGAGATGAGATTAGTAGGTACAAATTCAAATAACTATACTTGCAATTTCTAACCCATACTGAATCAGTTATATTTATATACTGATGATTCTCGTTGTAGATCTGCGTATACATGTGTCAACTTTTCCAAATCCACATCATGTAATTTTGGGAACACATTAAGCTTGTCATAAGTAACATACTTCCTCAATGTATCTTGTGATAAGACCTGAAAATGAAATGTTGAGAGAAATATAAGTACATAAATGAGATAAGCTTGGGGCACTCGTACAATTGAATAGACTTTTTCAAAAGATTAAACATAACAAAGATAAGTGGTTTGAACCTCTGGATCGGAAGAATGGCTCAAATTAGAGGATTCATCCTGAGAAAGGCCTGCAAGTGTTTCCTCTATGTTAGAACCTTTAGGCTAGGACTTAGCATGACTGTCAACAACAAAGTTTGCAGGCATTTCATCTTTAACTGGATCAAAAACATCCTGCAAGTTAACAACAAAAGTGGTGTTAAGGAATAATAGTCAAACCAACAGATTAAATAACACTAACATGCAATATTATAAAATAGTTCAAAAACTGCAAAACATCAGATAAAAATAAAGAACAAATTTCAAATGGACAACTCAAGTTGAATTTACCTTCACAACACACAGGACATCAAAACGTGAGAGAATAGGATCAGTGAGCCCCACGTTTTGAGAAAATGTTTTTTATGAGTCATACATGTTTATGAAGAAAATATAATACTAAATTGACGAACGAAATAACCACCACACAAGTTGAAAATGGATCAATATTAATGGTCATGTAGTTGCACCTTCCCCCTATAGGGTTGGTCGATGCAATCACAGAACACCATGCTTGTAATGATGTCACAATTCCAGCCTTGGATATATTGATGCTCTACTATTCCATTTCTTCATGGATACTCACCTTGCACAATAAAATGTAAATTTTAAGCACAGTTTGTAATATCTCAGCATCCCATTGTGTGAATTCATAGCCTAACATTCATGTTCTTCCATCCAAACAAGGGCTAATAGAAATCTAGAAAATATGTGGGGATTTAGGAAAGCACATGTCCTGGTCATTCATTTTTTCAAACTCGTATATCAAACAAACACCCCTGTCAGCAAGGACCAATGCACCACCTTCCAGAGTCCACTCCCGTGTCACATGATCTTTATGGACAGTTGTTGTGAGCCCAACTACTGAGGCACCCTTCCCTGTTGTATATATATCCCTCTTAGCAGTTTTCTCAACTTATCTATATCATAAATGTAAGCAGAGAGATTAGGCATTTCCTATTAAATGCCCAATCTTGTCAGGAAACTATCAATTCTTCCATACCAAGTTCTAGGAGCTTACTTCAACCCGTATGGAGATTTCTTCAACTTGCAGACATGAGTCTTTCTATCTTCAACTTCAAACCCTCATGGTTGTTCTATATAAATTTCTTCTTCAATAACACCATTTAAGAAGGTTGTTTTCACATCCATTTGGTGTAACTTCCACTTCATTTTGGCTACAAGAGCTATGATGGTTCTAATAGAAGTGTATCTAGCTACAGGATCAAAAGTCTCTTCATAATCAATACCTTCCTTTTGAGAAAAACCAAGAGCCACAAGTCTTGCTTTGTGTTTCTCAATACTTTCATCTGCTGCATGTTTTATCTTGTATATACACTTGGAAGATACCACATCTTTGTTCTTTGGTCTGGGAACTACTTCCCATACATCATTCTTTATAATGGACTAGTATTCTTCTGTCATGGCATACACCCATTATTTCTTCTGAATGGATTCTTTAGAGCAAGTGGGTTCCTTTTCTATGAGATCACACATCAAATCCATATAGCTGGAGAATGGCTTAGGCTTCTTGCTTTGTCTCATGGTTCCTTCTGGGGCACCATACTTCTCTCCATATTGAATAATTTCTCTCACCCAAGCTAGATTTCTCTTGTGAGAGATCGTCATACGGGAAGGTTCTTGAGATTCTATCATATCATGTTCTTATAGAATCTCATCATTAGGGTTAACTGTAACTTCCTTCACCGGTTCTGCAGCTCTGGGAGCTATAGGTTATTCTTCATATACTTCTTCAAGATGGCATTCCCTTGATCTCTTGAGTGTTGCATCTTCATCAAATGTTACATCTCTACTGATATCAATATGATGGTAACCTGATATGTAAATTTTGAATGCTTTGGAGACCTCACAGTGTCCAACAAATATTCCCTTCTTTCCTAATAGTTCTCTTTTCTTTAGGAATGTGTACAAATACTGGACATCCAAATATTTTGAGATGCCTTACTTCTGGCTTCTTTCCAATGAACATTTCTTCAGGGGTTTTGAATCCAAGTGCACTATGGGATAATCTATTTTGGACATAAACTGTTTTTCTTCCTGCTTCATCCCATAAGTGCATTGGAAGATCTTGATTGTGAATCATAGTCTTCATTGCTTCCATAATTGTTTTATTCTTTCTTTCTGCTACACCATTTTGCTGAGGATTATAAGGAGTGTTGAGCTCCCTCTTAATCCCGAGATCTCTGCAAAAGCTTTGAAACTCATTTGAAGTGTACTCTCCTCCATTGTCTGACCTAAGAATCTTGATTTTCCTTTCACAAAGGTTTTCTACCAAGGCTTTGAATTCCTTGAACTTTCTGAGTACTTCATATTTTGACTTCAAGAAATAAACCCAAGTCTTACGAGAGTAATCATCAATAAAAGATACATAATATACATACCCGCTTAGAGAGGTTGATGGCATTGGACTGCATACATCTGAGTGGATGAGATCAAAGATTCCTTCTGCTTTATTGTCTCCCTTTGGTAAAGGATTCTTTATGTTCTTTCATTGTGCACATCCCTTGCATACACCTTCATGATCAACCTTAAATTATGGTAAACCTGTGACTACCTTTCTTACATATGGTAAGGATTTGTAGTTGATGTCAGCGAGTCTTCTATTCCAAAGTTAGGTAAAGGTAGGTTCCTGTCTAGGTAATATAAAGGGTTTGCTATCCTTTACTTTCCTTTACGCAGAATTTTTTCAGGATCAGACACGGATGTTGCACGTTGTGGATCAGGGTTCGCTCTAGTGTAAACTTTCTTAGGAGCTAGGATTTCTGATTCTAACTACTCTATGCCACTAATATTATTTAATGAAGTCACCAGGGTAAAATATATTTCAGCCAATATAGGTGTCTGACCCATTGTTACCCTCAGGGATCAAATTTATAGCTTTAGCCATTTTCCCAAGGAAATTTTTCAATTTCATCCCCAACAATGGTGCCAAGATGTTAGCACTTGGTAAATTGTTGGGTTTAAGAGAAACGAAATACCAAGGTAACCTACAAACCAACTTTAATACTGGAAACTAGCCTTTCCAATCTACATAGGGCTCTCTCTGAGACCTAGTCTCTGATAGATAATGACTTTGGATTGTCGGCTAGATTTATATGTTTGAGAAATGTTTTTGGTTTCTCTAGAAAGGAAATACAGAACTTTGGGCTATGGAATCAACCTCTTGAAAACAAGAGAAATCAATAATAGGTAAAAGAAACTTTGAGAGGATAAAGGCTAAATAGGAAATGGTATTTCAGTTTAAATGTTGACATGTATGGAGAAAGAAAAGAGGACATAAATAAAATCATAGCACCATTAAAGATGAACTCTAACTTACTTAGAAGAGAACACAGAGTTTAAATGGTTGAGTCTAAAGCACCACACGATGAATTTTAAACTCATCAAACATTCCAATTTAAACAAAGGAAACATAAATGAATTTACAGGAAACAAGGAGTACATACATAGATAGGATCACAATCCATCAAACCACCATGATTAGAATATTTTTCGTCAAAGCTTCATGACCTTTTCATTGTTATTTCTATTCAGATTCAAAGATTACATTCAAGAGTCTGTTGTCTACACTACTTTTACAACCTGGCTTACATAAAAAATATACAATATATAGAAAACTCTCACCCTCTCGGGTTGCTATGCCTCGAACTACTTTCCCCTAGAATTTCAGATTATGTTACTTCCTCCCTAGACAACCTTTTGAATAGAGTTTACCAAAAATAGAAACCCGACTGCACCCAATCATAACATAACCGACACATTTGTCTCAATCATTTGGTCATGAGTAAGATTCATTCATCGGGTTGTGGTAAATCAACGTTTTCTTTCACAGGGTGCCTAAATAATCGAGCACACTGTTGGAAACTTTGTAACCTTGTATAACGGGCTCTGGTTGTTTTTGCGTGATCACTTGATGTCGCATTCATGTGGCAAGTTGGTGTAGTGGATGTCCATCTACAGTCGCTCGTTCAACTCCAGGTGGCAACGACGGTCGGGAGGCCATGGATATATTCCAAAACTAGAATTCATTTCACTTATACATGCCCTCCTTAGTAGGTAAGTTTACAACATCTACGTGATGAATATTCACTGCGCGGGTGCCCCGTCAGAATTCTTGTTACCGGAAGGAAGAAGGATATCCAGGGAGAAATATTCCATGCTATGATAAAAAAGGAAAAAAGTGGGTTGTCTCACTAATTCCTCGGGCCTCACCTGCAACCTTAAAACTCTGAGTGTTTTTCTAAGAGACCAATTTAGTTTGTTCAAATTCTTCACATGTCTCCACAAGACCACATTTCCTTTTAGTTTTGCTTGAGTTCTGGCGAGAGTCGTGCGAGCATTATCCATGGTCGGTCTGCATTCCTTGATATGCTCTACGATTCATTTTTTGGACACCCTATGTTCCTCTCGAAACTGGATAATTACGTATTGTTCCTCTATGAGTTTTATTTTGAGCCAATTTACATTCCCTGCTCGAATCTGTGACGATTGTGTTTCAATAGTTGTTTGTGCCAGTTGTCTTCTTAATTCTTTTTTTTCTTGATACAGTTCGACGATAGTGAGTTGTGCTTGCTTCAGCTGCTACGACAACTCCTGAACATTCACATTTTCATCAACTGACCTCCTCCGCCTTTCACCAATTCCCATTCTTGAACATTCAACAGGCTCTAGCCGAACGTCACGCATGAGTAATCTCTCGGCAGCAGACTGGGTGTGCAGTTCACTGGGAGCTTGGATCTCCTCAGGTTTCTTAATCAACCTTGGCTTGCCTCTTTTCTAGGGTGTTGGCTGGTGGGTTGATGATTCTTCTATTTTCTTTCTCTTTCCCTTGACATCTTCCTTTCTCACCCCTGCTTCATGGAATGATGTTTCCCTAGTTGTATCTAGAAAAATCGTCAAGCATCAACATTTTCTGATATCCAACCACCTTCTGCAGGATGTAATCCATCTTAGGAAGTGGATAGTTTTCTTTGAGAGACATCCTGTTTAGATTCTGAAAGTCCACACACAATCTTATTTCACCACTTTTCTTCCTAACAACCACAAGGTTAGCCACCCACTTGGAAAATCCTAAGGACACGATAATCTTGGCATCAAACAATTTCCTTACCTCCTTTTCAATCAATGGCAACAACAGAGGGTTGATTCGTCTCAACTTTTGCTTGAAAGGTTTATAATCCTCCTTGATGGGAATTACATGTTGAATTACTCTAGTGTCGTAGACCTTCAAATATTCATAACTCCATACAAAGACATCAGGGAAGTCTTTCATAAGGTTGATATACCTCTATTTTATTTATGGACTGAGCATTTTTTACAATCCGATGATATTCTAATTTTCTTGAGTAGCAATGTTACAATCCTCTATATCATCATCATTCACAATGATTTTAGGATTTCTGGCTACATCATTTTCGTCAAAAATATTTTCTAATGGGACCAACACTTTGGGGATAATGTTGTTTTTTAGCTGCATTATATCCCTTCCAGCTATCTGATTCTGAAAAAGGTCATTGTACTGAACACATTTGCGTCTTCATTTTCTTCACAACAACACTCATCATCAATATTCACATTACCAAATTCATCACTCATTTGGAGGAATCTCTCTACATGTTTATCATCTTCAAACACTTTCCAATATTTAATGTTATCGAGTACTACGAGCCTATGTTTGACTTCAATTTCATACTTCTTATTTGGAAAAATTGGAATTTTGAACACCGAAGCTGAAGTAGCGAGAGCATTTGCAATTTGATTTTTTCCCCTAGGAATCACTAACAAATTGTATTTTGAAAACTCTTCAAGGAGATCAAGCACTAAATTTATATATGATCTCAATCTAGGATGCTTGGACTGATATATAACCTTTACCTGATTAATGATGAGCTCAGAATCCCCATGTACATCTATCCTTATAGCATAGACTTCCTTTAGAGTCTTCAAACCCAAAATCAGTGCCTCATATTCAGCCATATTATTGGTACAATCAAAAGCGAGCTTGTAAGAAAAAGCTTTGTACCCACTTTGGGAGGGTTAATTCACACACCAGCTTCAACTCCTTCCCTCCTGACAACTCCATCAAAGCTCATATTCCACATTTCATTTTCTGCGTTGTTTCTCTGATCTGTAATTTCCTCCATTCGATGATCGATTTTGTCTTCGACAGCCATGACAATTGTTGGCTTCCCCTCTTCAAAACTCAAGTTATTATTAAAAATTGAGGATCCAAATTCGGTGTCAACAAAGTAAATAGGATGATTATTTGGTTGGGTTTCGCTACTCACCATGTACTTGAGCAACACTTCTCTAGACAATCTTCTTTCTCTACCAAAAACAAGGATAGTAGCATATGACATTTACATCTACAAGGTTCCCTTTAATTTTGCAGCCCAAGATCTAGATAACAACATGTCGAATTTTGGGGGCATGTCGGCAGCCACCACATCCGTGACCATATTTTTTGATGGTATTTGAGACAATGATACGACCAAATCTTTGATCAAACCCAAGCATTTCACCTTTCTTGATTCAAAAGAGAAAAGGTCTTTATAAGGTCTCGTAATGTATAAACTCATCCATGACCACCTTGGGCATGAGATTATGCGATGCACATGAATCTAACATGGCATTATGTAATATCATGTCATGAATTTTAAGGCTAGCATAGAAGTGAGGAACATCATCAACATCGCCACTTTCTTCTATGTGTGGGCCAAACATGATGGCAGGGTGGTCGCCTTGTATGTTCAAGGTGTCATGAACTTCTTCCATATTTAACATTTTAATTATTTGATTTCTATACTCTCCCTTCTTGATCATCTCATTAAATGAAACATAGATTTTTATTTTAGCCATTTCACTTTCAAAATTAAGAGGAGTTGTTTCTACCTCTTTGACGATCCTTTCCTTTCTTTCCTCAAGTGTTTTCTTTATGGATTCTTCGTTTGATTTTCCTTTCTTCATTACATCTCTTACTGAATTATCTTTCTTCGGTTGGCTTGAATAAGGAATTTTCATCTGGAGTTCCCTTGTGGGATTCGCCTTCGGAAGCTCCGCAGATGCCTTTTTACTTCTGAGGTTATACTGCTTCTGAAACTCCATAATAGCATTGTGGTATCCTTTCCTAAACTCTTATGTTTTCGATGACAACATATAATCATTCTCCAGCATAAAGTCATCATTCGCATCCATAAATTGATCGTGCTCTCCTTTTGTTAAGGACACGCATGTTTCTGTATCGTCACAGTAATGCATCTGGTCTTGGATTATTTGATAAAAATATTCGTTTGCATAGTATTTTTGGAAAGGAGGTCTTATATGTTGATCACCTTGATCTCTTTGGTCTCATTGCCTGATATGTGGAACTGGGGATCTTATAAAATTTTGATTTATAGGGTGAAAATCCTTTTTCTCCCTAGTGGCAGGCTTGTTCTCCACAGACATCCTTTCCATGAGTCTTTCCATAGTCTTCATCATCAAATCAAATTTTTTGTCTGATGATTGAGATGTAGAGGGTTGTGCTTCCCCTTGGGGCTTCTTCCCATTTCTGTCAAAATTATGTTTGATCTTCTCCGATGCCATCAGATTTACTTCAAATTCAATCGCGTCGCTCATCATAGCATCTAATGTATTATATCGTCTTTCTCTTAACAGCAAGGAAAAGACCTCCCCTGAGAGACTTTGTGAAAACAATCTCATTTTTGCATCCTCGTGATCTACCTCTTCTAGGTAAACAAAATCATTAAACCAATCTAAGTGTTTTTGGGCTTGAGCATTTCTTTCGGCATCGTATAATTTAATTCTCTGATTATAATTCTGAGGAAAATCATGTAATTGGGTTGGCAAGGCAAGAGGGGTGAACCTAGAGGCCATGAATATAGGAGGGATTTGAACTGGTTGGATGGTCTGAGTGGGGATTATGGCAGTTCACGAGGGGTTGGTTGGTATCAAAGATTGGAACTTTTTCTCATCGGAAATGATTTCATTCAAATAAGATTCGGATCTAGACCTAGACATAGTTTGTTCAAACAGTAAATCGAATTCAAGGTCGTCAATGATTTTTAATCCGTCTTTAGGTAAAGACAGGTTCATGTCTAGGTAATATATGTTGATGATTGCAGCTATGTGAGACATTCTCTAGCTTACAAACCTGTGAGATGTGGATCATTGCAGCCATGTGGGATATTCTCCAACTTACAAACCTGAGAGAAATCCCCTAAAGAGGGTGTGTGGTTCCTATCTGAGACAAAGCTACAACGTAGAGATGACCTCCTCCATATAGATATTTGAGAAGAACTCCATATGATTCTCCCGTGTAATGCAATGAGAAAGGTGATCTACGGAGTTGGACATGCCTGTGGCAGAGCACAAGGTGAATGTGTGAAATCCCAAAGTGTTGGGTGCATCGTCATGAGAACATAAATGAAGATGATGTATTATCCTCCTCTGAGTAGAAGAGTTAATGAGAAACTCCAGATGACTCTCCTATGTAATGCAATGGAAAAGAAGACCTGTTGAGTGGATGTGCCTGTGGACGAGCATAGGTGAACATAATCCTAGTGGTTGAGCACTAGTGAAGAAGTGGTTCTTTTATGTAATGTAGTGAGCCAGAGATATGGACATCCCTATGGATGTTACCCTAGTGGATGAGCACTAGTGGGTGTATAAGATCCATTGCTATATTTTTCAAGAGTCAGACCTGCATGTTACCCTAATTGTAATGTAAAGGGTATAGGTCAGCCCCACCGTATTGTAACTGGTAATTAATGTAAAAGATAATTAATATGGTTAATATTAATTATATTATAATATAGTGAGGTTGGACCTGTTGTGCCAATAGACACTTATGTTGGCAGGTTCAGTTTAGTATAAGTAAAGTTAAATTCCCCATTGAGGAAACATATCTTTCAAGTGAGTTTGGAAATTTCAACAAGTACACCTTCTTGGGAAAAGTGCACACCTCTCTTGGGTGCTAGTCTTCTAGGGTTTGAGCACCCTCTTGTGTGCTAGGTTTTTCTTGGTGGTGACGTAATTTCTCTTGAAGAATATAGCAAAGGATTTGGTTGGGTTTTCTTCCATTGTTGAGAAGGGTTTCCGGGATACTTCTCGTGTTCTTGTGCATGGTTCTTCTTCTTGTGATCTTGGTTGCTGCAACATTAATGGTTATGGTTAAATTCTAAAATGGAATGAACTTCATTATTAACCTTTCTCATTGAAAAATCAACAATATAAAGGGTCTTCTATCCTTTCCTTTCCTTTGCGCAGAAATTTTTCATGATCAGACACGGATGTTGCATGCTCTGGATCAGGGTTTGCTCTGGTGTAAACTTTCTTAGGATCCAGGATTTTTTATTCTGACTACTATGTGCCACTGATCTTATTTAATGAAGTCGCCAGGGTAAAATAAGTCTCATCCAATATAGGTGTCCGACCCACTGTTACCCTCATGGATCAAATGTACAGCTTTAGTCGTTTTCCCAGGGAAAGTTTTCAATTTCATCCCCGACAACAGCGCCAAGATGTTAGCACTTGGTAAATTGTTGGGATGAAGAGAAAAGAACTACCATGGTAACCTACAAGCCAAATTTAAGACTAGAAACTAGCCTTTCCAATATAGAGAAGGCTCTCTCTAAGACCTATTATCCGATAGATAATGACTTTGGATTGTCGGCTAGTTTTATATGTTTGAGAAATGTTTCTGGTTTCACTAGCAAGTAAATACAGAACTTTGGGCTATGGAGTCAACCTCCTAAAAATGAGAGAAATCAATAACTGGTAAAAGAAAATTTGAGAGGATAAAGGCTAAATAGGAAAAGGTCTTTTAGTTTAAATGTCGTCGTGTATGGCGGAAGAAAAGAGGACATAAAGTAAATCAAAGAACCATTAAAGATGAATTATAACTTACTTAGAAGAGAACACAGAGTTTAAATGGTTGAGTTTAAAGCACCGCGAGATGAATTTTAAACTCGACAAACATTCCAATTTTATTTATTTTTACTGGGGGAATCGGCAACTCACGGTTCTTGTACTCGCATGACACGGGGTCGATCCCCATCACCTACCACTATAACCCCAGGTGCAACCACCCAGCCCGCAAGAATGGCGCATGAGTAAACTCGGGTGAGAATCGAACATGAGACTTCATTTTACAAATTTCCTTCCATTTACACGGCACTTGCCAATCCATCTACACCCGTGTGAGCTTTAAAAAGTTGAAGGACATGGGGGTGGGCTTTGATCCACTTATGTCTGCACGGGTCATGATACCATTTATTATAGTATCTCTGGGTGCAACCACACGTTCGACCACTACCTCAAGGTGTCCCCATGGCTCCAGGTAAAGCCCTCACGAGAATTGAACCTTACCCAATGGTGAAAAAATCCTCGCTTTCCACCATCGGATCCAACCCCTTTGGGCCTTAAATTTGAAGGACATGGGGGTGGGATTTGATCCATTTATGTTTGCACGGGTCACGATACCATTTAATATAGTATCTCTGGGTGCAACCACACGTTCGACCACTACCTCAAGGTGCCCCCATGGCTCTAGGTAAAGCCCTCACGAGAATTGAACCTTGCCCAATAGTGAAAAACTCCTCGCTTTCCACCATTGGATCCAACCGCTTTGGATGTCAAACATTCCAATTTAAACAAAGGGAACATAAATGAATTTACAGGAAACAGGAAGTACATGCATAGATAGGATCACAATACATCAAACTACCACCATTAGAATATTTATGTCATAGCTTCACGACCTCTGCATTGTTATTTTTATTCAGATTCAAAGATTACATTCAAGATTCCTCTATCTACACTACTTTGCCAACCTGGCTTACATTGAAAAGATACAATATATAGAAAACTCACGCCCTCTCAGGCGGCTATGCCTCGAACTACTTTCCCCTAGAATTTTGAATTCTATTACTTCCTCCCTAGACAACCTTTTCAATAGAGTTTACCAAAAATAGAAACCCAACTGCACCCAATCATAACATAACCGACACATTTGTCTCAATCATTCGATCATGAGTAAGATTCGGTCATCAGGTTCTGGTAAATCGATGTTTTCTTTCGCGGGGTTGCTAAATAATCAAGCGCATTGTTGAAAACTTTGTCACCTTGTATAACGGGCTCAGGTTTCTATTGCATGATCATTGGTTATCACATGCACGTGGTGAGTTGGTGTAGCAGACGTTCGTCTGTGGTTGCTCGTGCAACTCCAGGTGGCAGCGATTATTGGGAGGAAATGCATATCTTCCAAAACTAGCATGTGTTTTACTGATACCTACCCTTCTCAGTAGGTAAGTTTACAAAATATACGTGATGAATATTCACTGCGCGGATGCCCCATCAAACTTCTTGTTACTGGAAGGAAACATGATACGCGGGGAGAAAGATTCCATGCCATGATCAAAAAGGACAAAATGGGGTTGTCTCACTCATGCCTCGAGCCTCATATACAACCTTAAAACTCTGAGTGCTTTTCTAAGAGATCATTTCTATTTGTTCAGATTCTTCACTTGTCTCCACAAGACCGCATTTCCTTTTAGTTTTTCTTGAGCACTGGCAAGAGCCATGCGAGCGTTATCCATGGTCGGTCTTCATTCCTTGAAATGATCTACGATTCTTTTTTCTGACACCCTATGTTCCTCCTGTGGCTAGATAATTACGTCTTGTGCCTCTCTGAGCTCTCTTTTGAGCCATTTTAAATTCCCTTCTCAACTCTGCGACATTGTCGTTTCAATAGTCCTTTCTTCTAGTTGTCTTCTTAATTCTTTGTTTTCTTGATATAGTTCGACGATAGTGAGTTTTGTTTGCTTCAGCTACTATGACGACTCTTGAACATTCACTTTTTCATCACTTGACCTCCTCCACTTGTTACCAATTCCCGTTCTTGAACCTTCAACAGGATCTATCCAAACGACGTGCATGAATAATATCTTGGTAGTACACTAGGTGCACAGTTCACTGGGATTTTTTATCTCCTCGGTTTTATTAAACAACCTTGGCCTGCCTCTTTTACAGGGTGTTGGCTAGTGGGATCATGAGTATTCTATTTCCTTTCCCTTTCCTTTTACATCTTCCTTTCTCGCCCTTACGTTGTGGAAGGTTGTTTCCCTCGCAGATAGAGAAATGTCTCCTTTGGGGTCTCTGGGGATGTCATCCAAAATCAGGAATGAATCCCAGTATTTTTTCAAACGTCTCAATTCTTCAACCACCAACATTTTGATTAATGAAAAATGGGATAAATGGTTCCCCGGTTGGTCAACCTCGGCCTAGACTTTATCTACCATCTTTTCCAAGCTTTGATTCAAGAAGAAAGGTAAATTCAAATAAAAATTCCCAGTGAAGTGCATCAACAGCCTGATGTGATATGGGTACACTATGTCAAACCTTCCTTAATAGGTGAAATATCTTATGATTACCTTTAAGATATTTTGGAAAGGATCCTGGAGGTACTGGCTTGGAACATCGGCTCCAATTTTCCCATTTAGACAGTTGGGCTTGATAAAGTATTTATAGCACAAAATTTCTAAAGGCATGCCTTTAAACCATTTTTCACCGCGCAGAGGACCTCCGTTGCAGCTAACATAGTTTCCTCCGTCACTCGGAAGGTGATTCCCACAATGGTCACGCAGGACTCCATAAAATTGAGGGTGAACTGGTCAGCTAGCTTCACATTGTACCTTTTGATCTTTTCACAAAAGAACATACATCTGACCTGTTCAAAAGATGCCTTCATTTTTGGATCTTTGTTTATTAATTCTAGGTCTTGAGGCTCATACCTCACAGCCCTACTACTTCTTGCCTTCTTTCTTATGCTTAGGGACGTTTCCATGATGCCAGTATATATTTGTCTCACGCGCGTGGTAATGAAGGTAACACCCTCTCTACGCAGAAAATAAGAATGGCGGACTTCGTAGAGACTATCATAAAGGCAGTCACAAAATCTTTGCACGACAACAAAATCAGCCACAGAAGTCCATGGCATGGCAGTAAGGCACGATGGAAAAATTCGGCGTGGTGTAAAAGCAATGAGAGGCTTGTCTCGATAGGAAATCATGATGGAAAATTCCAATGCAGTAACAAATTACTGGGAGACTTGTCTTGGGACAGAGAATTTAGGTGCAGTGAGAAATTCAATGCGAAAGGAGGAACTTCCAAAGAATAAAGGATGACCGCGAGAAGAAATAACTTCCAACATGCTAGTTTGTAGCGAACTCCAATAGAATTTAAAATATGACTGAAAACGATGAAGGATACGCAACAACTTGAATCAACAGAATTACAATACGAACGATGAAAATCATCTTTCACACAATGAAGGGCTCTGTAGCTTGCATAAAAATCCATAGACAATGTACAAATCCATAAAGTAAAGGAGAGGTATATAAGGTGACCAGTATTTATACTTGACCGGGTAAGGAAAGGAATCATGGAAGAGGACGATAAATCCATGGCGATGAGAAGTTTGGAAGTAGGTTGAATATTTGCGTAGAAAACTCATGCGAAGGGTACACTTTGAAGTGTGCCAAGTAAAAATGATAAAAGAAATAGAGTATACATGATAGGAGCGTCACGATTTTTCACCTTTCCGACTTCATAATTAGGTGATGATTTTTGTTATATCTTTCGACGTGACCTTTATCCCAACAACTTTCCTCGATCTCTGGCACATAAATTCCCCTTTTCTGACAGGACTCTATCTTTAGGGAAATGGACCTTTACAAGTCTCACATGACTAATCATTACGTTGTTTCCCTACTCCAAGGGCCAAACCTGCTACTTGTTGATTTTGAACCATTTGTTATTCAATCACTAACCTCACACGCTTTGAACACACAAACTACGACTCATATAGCACTAACTCTAACTACAAAAAATAATGGTGCTAACAAGTGCTATCAGAGTGGTCTTCTCCTTGCTGTTCTTAATGCATGTCCCTGACGAGGTCAGGGTACAAAGAATTGGGTCTTGAGCTTGTTTCTCTTGAGGAAAAAATCTCTCGCAGGCCCAAGAGACCTCTCATGGCGGGAGAAAAGAAAGATGATGAAACAAGATATTCTTTCAAAATGTTGCTCGAGGAATCCATCACACAACAGAGGAACGAGATGATGCATAGCTTTGCACAAATCCTTCGACGGCTACCAATAGGCGACGCATCTTCCTCAAACATAGGCACCTCCCCCTTCAAGGTATAAATCAAATTTGATATCCATATATTTGAAGGTCATATAGACGCAGATGCTGTAGACAAATGGATGAATCTACTAGAAGGGTATTTCTCTTTCCATAACTTTTTGAATAGAAAATATTTTACTTTTACACTCTTCAAAGCCATTTCCCATGTCAAAGATTGGTGGGAAACCTTCTGTGAGAAAAAGGAAATAGAGGGACCCTCATTATTTACAATCGCGGTCACCTGGGAGTCCTTCAGGGATGTTATTAAAGGACAATACTACCTTGTTGAAAGTCATAACAACATGTATACAAAATGGACCACACTGCGGCGGGAAAGAGACCAAGCAGTGCCCGAGTTCAAAAATATCTTCCATACCTTGTACACCAAGCTGGGTATAAAATATTCTGAGAGAAATTTGGTGC
>JASDQU010014417.1:78222-89926 GCA_032191745.1 Picea mariana
GTTTGGTCGTCTCTTTGGGGGTGGAAAGCAGTGGATTTAGTGAGCTTGGTGTCCAATAGTGACTAGAGACTCGACCAAAATGTGTTGAGTAACTTGTTCTCTCAGTCGTAGATGATGGTCTGTGGCATCACAAAATGGACCCACACTCATTCGAAGAATATCTTGGCAGTATCTTCCACTATGATATTCTTTTTGCAGGCTCTGAGGATGGCCATCTTCGAAAACCAATCAATGACCACAAATACGCAGTCATTGCCTTGCTTGGTGGACGAAAGGCTAGACATGTAATCCATTGAGATGGATTCCCAAGGATTCTCACGAGTAGGAAGAGGGGTGTATAAGCCTTGCTTCTTGATGGATGGCTTGGGAATGGCACAGGTAGTGCAAGATGTCATGTCAAAGTTTTGGCCAATAAATTTTTTTATGAAGAACAGCTACAATTTTCTCTATGCCAAAATATCCTTCCATCTGACTATAGTGGGCTTCCCAAATCAACTTTTCATGCTCGCTTGTAGGAACACATAGATGGCCAATATGGCATAATAGTTCCTCCTAAATTTGAAAATCGGTGACAGTCGCACCTGTACCCAAGAGCTGATAGGTAGTGGCGAAGTCTGGATCTTGCTAATAAAGTTGGGGCCACCGTGATGCCTCATGGCCATAGGAATGGAGCACAATGGTGAGCACAGCCACGAGAGGTTAACTGATGAAGTCAGCTACATGATTTGAGTTCTATGTCTTATACTTGATGTTGAAATGGAATTGTTTCAGGTAGGTGGACCACTTTTGATGGTAGTTGTTCTACAATTTATCATGTGTCTGTATGAATTGCAGAGACTTGTGATCATTGTGGATGATTGTCTCCTTTCCCAGAATGTAATGTTTACATTGACGGCATGCTTGTACAATGAAATACATTTCCTTGTCATAGGTGGGGTATTTTTGGACAGTATCTGAGAGTGTCTCACTATGGTATGCCACCGGATGACCATGTTAAGTGAGAACTGTGCCTGCAGCATAGTTAGATGCATCAGTCTCAATCTTGAATGTTTTTTGCAGATCAGGAAAGGAGAGTAATAGAGATGAGAACAAGCGATGCTTCATATCATCGAATGCTCATTTTTGTTCCTTCTGCCACATGAAATTTTCCCTGCCATCGCCCTTGGTCACCATACTGAGGACCCATGCAATATGCGTGATCCAGATTTATTTTAGGCACGAAATAAGAGCAGAGATATAATAAATAAATGCACAGAGATATCGCATATATACAATAATATAATATAAATGTATCAAATATGCAACCATAAACACAGATATACAGTAATGCACGATTTCTATTAAAGAAATAAATGTACAGAGACTATAAAAATACAGAGTGAAAGACTCGCTAGAATGGTGGCAGCTTATCTCTGAGAAGAGATGTGATGACTACTCACATTTGCAAGAAGATGATTACAATGAGGCTCTAAAGGAATTTTTACAATAAACAGGAATGCAAAAAACCATAGACATCCAAAAACCTAACCCTAGGAGATGAAAGGTCAAAAGTCATGTGGGCCCCGTTTGGGTAAGTTAGTACATCAACTTCCCGGGGTCGTAACTTTTGCATGCGATCTTCGTTTTATGCGTATGATAGCCCGTTGGAAAGGTATCTTTGAGGAGATTCATTTTGGGGGGTAAATTATGCCTTAAACTATCATTGAGAATATTGATCTTGAAAAACCTTCATTTAGGCCCTCAAAATGGCCTCGGAAGTTAAAAATTGCTAAAAATAGTAAATTGCCAAAAAATTGTTTTGAGTCAGTTGGAAAAGGTGGGTGGCCACCGATATCCACCTGGATCAATATTCCCTCCTTAGGAAGCAATGGTCTCCATTGCATTGAGTGTCTGGGGGAGAGGAAAAAGAGTTTCTTGAATCTGAATCTTGGTGAGTTGCTTGCCTTGTTGGAGACATCGCACTGCTTGGTTTGTGTAAGGCTATCACAAGCATGTGGCTCGAAGGGTTGGACGTTTTTAACCAGTCTCGATACATCATATTATTTTTTGCAGAAGGAATCTTTACACTTTTCTACAATCTTTTCGACCTGCTTCTGTTGGATAGAAGGTTCTTGGGCCAAGGCTGTAGTGGTTGCAGTATCCTTTTTTTCACCTTTTGAACAGATTGTGAAGAAGCTGAATTTTGTAGTATGATATACTACCTTGCGACACTTTTTAGGTGGAACAGTAGTTGGAACTACCTCTGGTATTCTGTAGATATAACCCCCCAGAGAAACAATGACATTGTGTGGTTGAGACTCATAAACAACATGGCGCTTCCACATATATGGTTGGCCCAAGAGAACATCATAGACATCTAGTGGGGCAACATCACATAATACCTCATCCTTGAAGGGTTCGATGTCGTATGACAATCGACACTGTTGGATGACACGAAGATCTCGTCCTTTTCGAAGCCACCTAATGTTTTATGGTTGCGGGTGTGGTGTTGTCAAAAATCCCAACTGTTTGACGACCTTTGCTGAGATGAGGTTCTTCTAGCTTCCGTTATCAAAAATAAAATGCAGCGGGGTCCCCTTCACCCACATATGTGAATGAAAAAGGTGCTCCTATTCAAGATCTGTTGGTTCTTCTGGTTGAATTGTTGCGGTCATGACAATAGCAGTGGGGTCTGCATCGATGATCTGTCTTTTACCATTATTTTCAGAATCAGATTCGAAATCAGGGTTCAGCTCCTTGTCTTTGATCTCGACCAACAATGACTATATTGAACGACATTCATCGGTGTTGTGGCAGGGTATTTTGTGTAAATCACACCATTTTCTGGTGTCCTTCTTTGTCTTCCCGTGACCCTTCTTTTCCTGTGGTGTGGACTAGTTTTTGGGAGACTATTTGTTAGGGTCTTCTTTGTCATACTTTGGTTTTTGCGGATTTGCAGACCCAAACTCCCACTTGTTCTGGTGCTTAAATTTCTTCTCGATTTTAACAACATATCAATAAGCAGCACAGAGTGATGAGATGTGAAGAAAATCCATTTCAGTTTGGATGTATCTGTGTAGAGCCCCACAGTATTTCAGAACCAAATTTCATTCGGAGTCTTTGATATGCATATTGGTGCGCAAGGTATGGAAGGTATTGGTGAACTCCAGAACTGCTTGGCCCCTCTCTTGCCGCAGTGTGTTCCATCTCATGTACTGGTCCTCATAGTTGCCAATAAGGTAATACTGTTCCTTTATCACATCCACAAAAAAATCCCAAGTGGGCTCGACCCCATACATTCCAGACTCCTCTATGGAAATTTGTTCCCAGTAATTTTCCCACCAATGTTTGACATGGGGGAGTGCCTTAAGGAGAATGAATATGATCTTTTCTCTGTCGAAAAAATTTTGAACAAAGAAATAACCTTCTAACAGATTTAACTATTTATCTAGGGCATCCGCATCTATCTAACCTTCAAATATAGGAATATAAAAATTGACCTGTACCTTAAAAGGCGAGGTGCCTCCAAAGTGGTCGTCTGATGAATATGCGCCTGATGCTATCGGGAGGTGTTGAAGGATGTGAGAAAAATTCTCCATCATTTCGTCCCTCTGTCACGTGAGAGCTTGCTCAAACAATAGATTGATAGGATCGTTTGCTCCATCATTTTTCTTTTCTTCTGCCATGGAGGGTTTATTGGGCATGCGAGAGAAATTGTCTTCAAGAGAAAAAATCTCGAAATGCAACTTGCTATACTCGGACCTCGTTCGGGACATGCACTGAAAAAATGAACAAGATAAGCCTACTATGATACCACTGATCCGGATTTATTTTCGGCACGAAATAAGAGCGGAGATATAATAAAGAAATGCACATAGATATCGCAGATATCCAATAATATAACAAAAATGTATCAGAGATGCAACCATAAACATAGATATACAGTAATACACAATTTTTATTAATGAAAGAAATGTACAGAGACTGTAAAAATACAAAGTGAAAGACTCGCTAGAATGGTGGCAGCTTATCTCTAAGAAGAGATGTGACGGCTACTCGCATTCGCAAGAAGATGATTAAAATGAGGCTTTGAAGTAATTTTTATAATAAACAGGAATTCTAAGAACCCTAGACATCCAAAAACCTAACCCTAGGAGATGAAGGGCCAAAAGTCATGTGGGCCCCATTTGGGTAAGTTAGTACATCAACTTCCTGGGGTCGTAACTTTTGCATGCGATCTCTGTTTTAGGCATATGATAGCCCATTGGAAAGGTATCATCGAGGAGATTAATTTTGAGGGATCAATGATGCCTTTAGATATCATTGAGAATATCGATCCTAAAAAACCTTCATTTAGGCCCTCAAAATGGCCCCGAAAGTTAAAAACTGCTAAAAATAGTAAATTACCAAAATTGATAGAAAATTGTTTTAAGCCAGTTGGAAAAGGTGGGTAGCCACCGATATCCACATGGATCAATGTGAGAATATCAACATGAACCTTCGGAATAATTTGGCCAGTCCCAAGAAGCTCCAAAGCTCGGTAAGTGTGGTCGGGGCTGGGCAGTCACGAATGACTTGGATCTTAGCTGGATCAAGATGTAACCCATGCTCATCAACAATGTAGCCCAAGTATTGGACCATGTTCATGCAAAAAGATAATTTTTAAAAGTTGGCATATATCTTGTGCTATCATAGCATGCTCAAAACCTATTGAATATGTCGCATGTTCTCCTCCCAAGTTCTGTTGAAGATGAGGATGTCATCCAAATATACCACCACAAAAGAGTTGGTGAAGGGTTTCAATACATCATCCATCAACCTCATGAAAGTGGTTGGTGAATTTGTTAGTCCAAAGGGCATAACCAGCCATTCGAAGAGACCTTCTTTAGATTTGAATTTTGTCTTCCATACATCAGTTGGTTCAATGGTCAAGAAGGTCATCAATCCTGGGAATTGGGTACCAGTTCCTCACTGTGATTTTGTTTAAGGCTCTGTAATCAATGCAGAGATGGAAATACCCATCCTTCTTCAGCACCAGTACAATTGGGATTCCACAAGGGGAGGATATGAGTATGATGTGCCCCTTTTGAAGAATCTCTTGGATCTGACACCTGATTTTTTCATTTTCCATCAGTGAGTGATGATAGACTGGTCCATTAAGTAAAGGTGCACTAGAGGTCAGATCAATTGGATGCTTGACGTGGCAGTGCGTCGATACCCAAGTGGGTGAGGAGAACATTTCTATGTATTATTCCACGATCCCGTACACTTTCTTCTACTGCAAAGAGAGGATTTGTATAGAGGCCATGGATGTGGTGGTGACCTTCTGCTTACTGTGAGAATGGATCACAAAGAAGAAAAACTTCTCGGTCTGTGAAATGACCTTACTACATTGCTTAGCAGATATTAAAGAAATAGTGGTAGGCGATGCTACCTCTGGTATCCTATACAATTGTCTACCCAAAGTAAGAATAACACTGTGGGGTATAGACTCATACACAGCATGACCCTTCCACAAATATCATTGTCCTAAAAGAACATCACAAACTTCCAAGGGAGAAATATCACACAATACCTCATCTTTGAAAGGCTTGATGTCGTAGGACAAACGACACTATTGGCTGACACGGATATCTCTCCCTTAGAAAATCCATTCAATGGTGTAGGTCTGCGGGTGCAATGTCATTGGAAGGTCCAACCGCTTGATGACCTCTGCAGAGATCAGGTTCTTATGACTGTCACTATCAATAATGAAATGAAGCGAAGCTCACTTTACCCACATCTGTGAGTGAAAGAGGTGTTCCCCTTCCTTTGGTTCTTCTACCTCACTTGGTCGGAATTTGGTGGTATCGAAAGTGGAACTGGGTTCAACATATATAATATGCTTCCCTACTTCAGGATTTGATTCGGAATCAGAATCAGCCTCTGACTCAGAAGCCTTCATCTTGATCATGAGTGACTACTTGGAGTGGCATTCTTCAGTGTTGTCCCAAGATATTTATGGTACTCACACCATTTTCTCGTGCCCTTCTTCATCTTCTCATTTCCCTTCTTGTGTTGTGTCTTGGACTAGTTGTCCTACAAGTGCCCATATTTTCTATGTCTCTTGTTGTGTGGGTTGGGGCCGCCTTTCCCCTGCTTCGAATATGATGAGTTTGCAGATCCAAACTCTCACCTTTTCTACTTAAATTTATGACCGATCTTGACAGCGTATCTATAAGTCGTACCCAATGAGGTGATGTCTAGAAACTCCATTTCTATTTGAATATATCTATGAAAACAGTTGCAATATTTGAGCACCAGATGTTACTCAGAGTCTTCGATACCCAATTTGGTGCACAGGATATGGAAAATATTGGTGAAATATGGTACTGTCTAGTCCCTTTCTTGATGCATGGTGGTCCCTCTGGTGTATTAGTCCTCATAGCTTCCAACATGGTAGTATTGTTCTTTAATGGCATCCCGAAAGGAATTCCATGTAGGGGAAACAACAAATATTGTAGATTCTTATATGGCCCTTTTCTCAGAGTAAGTGTCCCACCAGTCCTTAACATGGGGAATGGCCTTGAGGAATGCAAAAGTGATTTTTTCCCTATCGGAAAAATTGTGGACCAAAAAATACCCTTAATATACAAGATCTGCATCTATCAGTCCTTCAAATAATGGAATATAAAAATTTACATGTACCTTGAAGGGGGTTGCATGGATGCTTGATGAAGATTCTTATCCTGTGGGTAGTTGCTGAAGGATCTGTGCAAAGTTGTCCATAATTTCATTCCTTTTTCATGCAAGGGCTTCCTCAAGCAACATTTTAAAAGGATCTCCTACTCTATCATCTTTATTTTTGTCTCCCATGGATTTTTTTGGGCTCAGCGCTGCCGATCTTGCAACGGCTCAATTGGTTCAAGTCCCAACTTCTTGTACCCAGATCTTGTCGAGGACATGCACGAAGAAAAATGAATGAAGAGAAAACCTCCCCAATAACATTGATCTAGATTTACGAGAAGAATGAACTAATTAACATATTGAATACAATAAACGTAGAGATATGAAGAACAATACAGATATCTTGTGAACAATATCTTCTATTGAAAAAATGAAATAGGTTGAAATTGTAAAACTGCAGAACTGAAACACTTGCTTGAATGGTGGTATTTATCTCTAGGAAGAGATGTGGATGCTACATGCATCTGTCTGAGAAGAATGATTACAATGAGGCTCCAGAGGCCTTTTTGATATTACTGATGAATTCCAAAACCCTAGACATCCAAAAACCTAACCCTAGGAGGTGAAATGCCAAAATTCATGTGGGCCCTTATGGGTAAGTTGGTACCTCAACTTCTCAGGGTCGTAACTTTTGGATATGACCTTTGTTTTAAGAGCGTGATAGCCCGTTGGAAAGGTATTTCATAGAGCTACACATTACACCATAAAACTCTAAATTCGTCTATATTTTGACTATGGTGAGCCAAAAAAAAATTTTTTAGGGCTCCATAACGGCCCTGGAAGTACAACAAGATGTGCTGACATGAAAACATAAAAAATAATCCAGTTGGATTAGGTGAGAGGCCACCAGTATCCATATGGAATATAGCCCTAGAAGTGTAGAACCCACAAGTATAAATAAGTATAGAAGAACGTGTTGAACTAAAAACAAACAAGAGGAGCTAGTTGGAATAGGTGGGTGGCCACCAATATCCACCTGGATCATGGATCCAGCCAAGATCCAGGTCGTTTGTGACTAGCCATCCCCAACCACACTCACTAAGCTTCGAAGCTTCTTGGGCCTTGTCAATTTCTATCATAGGTTTGTGTTGGGATTCTCCCATTTTTGGCCCTTGGTTATGAAAATAAGCAAAGAAGAAGGAAGAAAAGGAAAAATGCGAACTTCACGGAAGACAAAGTGACTGTTACTGGGTCGAAGTGAGAAAAAGAGAAGAAAAGGTAGAGCGAAGTCCAAGAAATAGATTCGTTGGATGAGGAGATTGAGGATGACAGATCAGCAAGAAAGAAGGATCGTGGACAACTCAACAAGAATAAAAAACCACCATTAGATGCTTTGGAGCACCGCGTGAGAAGGAAGGAAAGTCAGGCTGGCGAAGCCCTGAAAACATGGGTCAAGTTGACCTAGGGTTTTGGTATCTAGGCTTTTGACACCTAGGTTTCGACCTAAGGATGTCGGTGAGTTATTGTAATGTATAAATAAGAACCTACATGAGGGAAAGAGGTTGGATCTAGTAGTTGTCATTGTTGTTACTATTTTTGTTGTGTGATTGAGTGAGTAATATTGGGTGGGAGGGAAGTGTTGAGTAAGAGAGCCTTCTGCATTGTAATATCTTGAGCTGGGTGCACAGGGAGGGGAGAGATAGAAAGAAGAAGAAAGAGATCTGCTAGCTAAGAGCACAGCTTAGAACTGTATGCTTTCATCCTAATATATCATAAAGCACAGTTATGTGGATGTATCCCTAGAGAGAGGGAGAACCACGTATATTTTGTGTCATGTGTGATTGATGCTCCGTTCTTTCCATTTGATACATTGTTATTGCAATACCATGGTAGATCTGATAGATGTGTGGAATATATATAACTTAATGAGTGATCTATGCATGCTATATTGTTTATTATTAGATCCACTTGGTATCCCCCTTGGTTGTATACATATATTTCCTACAACCCCCTCATAGTTGCTTCGGGTGAGACTTCATCTGCTTCGCAAGTGCTACCAAAAGGGCCAGTAGCTAGGGCTTGTTGGTGCGCTTTTGGAGCTGAACCCTGGGTCTGCCCTTGTGCCAACAAATGGTTCTATTGTTGGGACAGGAATCTTCATGAGGGAATGCCAAGGTGGCTCCCATCAAAGACAGAGATTCAAAAGTGGATAGAAGATCAAGAAAAGGACTTCACTGAAGCCCAGAACAAGAACCCTAATCTTAGTACTGAGAATTGGCTAGAAAATTATATCTTTACCGATATACACGAGATATTCTTTGGAGGAATCCATCAGGAACTATATGAATGGTTAGCTAAGTTAGCAGATACCCAGTTTGAGATCAGATCTAGAACTCCTATATTTTGGACATCGGTGTTGATCAAGAAGGTCAAGAGAGTTGACAATGTTGTGTCAAGAGAAGTAGATCACTGGTTTGATAGCACCATTGGAGGGTACATCACCGAGTTTGTTGTTGACGGAATAGAGTCATATAGCCAAGCCGAGAGATATTTCTTCAAGGGACCCAGAGGAAAATGTTTACACTTTCTGAAGTTGAGGATCAAGATGTTATTGCATGAGAAGAACATCTTGAAGATACAGTAGATTGGTCGAATTTGAAAAAGATAATGTTCAGGAATTCAGACAGTGATAGCGACACAGAGGCTGGACATACGCGCAGTGGGAGAGTGTTCAAAGACGTTCATATTGCGAACCTATTCAAGAAGAACTACGAGGAAGAGGGTTTCTACAGTGGAGAAGAAGAAGATCTGACGGATGAAGAGCATTCAGAACCCACTAGGGCAGAGGAAGGAAAAGTTGAAGAACCTCGCCGAGAAGAGCCAAAAACTTCAGGAACTACGCAGACTACTGAAGTAAGTACTATTATCCCTCATATTGATTCAGTAACATTAAGCGATCAGAGTAATCGAAGCTACCAGAGCGTTCAGAGCACTTTCACTAGTAGTCCACCACATACTCAGTTAAGAACCCTAGGAAGATCTATGGCAGATGAGATGAGGCTCCCTATATTTAGGGGAGATGGGTCTGAAGACACAGTGGTTGTTACTGGGTCGAAGTGAGAAAAAGAGTAGAAAAGGTGGAGCGAAGTCCGAGAAATAAATTCGTTGGACGAGGAGATCAAGGATGATAGATCAGCAAGAAAGAAGGATCGTGGACAACTCAGCAAGAAGAAAAATCCACCATTATATGCTTTGGAGCACCGCGCGAGAAGGAAGGAAAGCCAGGCTGGTGAATCCAGGAAAACGCGGGTCAAGTTGACCTAGGCTTTTAGACACCTAGGGTTTTGGTATCTAGGGTTTTTACACCTAGGTTTCGACCTAAGGATGTTGATGAGTAATTGTAATGTATAAATAAGAACCTACATGAGGGAAATAGGTTGGATCCAATAGTTTTCGTTGTTGTTACTATTATTGTTGTGTGATTGAGTGAGTAATATTGGGTGGGAGAGAAGTGTTGAGTAAGAGAGCCTTTTGCATTGTAATATCTTCAACTAGGTGTGCAGGGAGGGGAGAGATAGAAAGAAGAAGAAAGATATCTGCTAGCTAAGAGCGCAAATCAGAACTGTATGCTTTCATCTTAGTATATCATAAATCACCGTTCTATGGACATAACCGTAGAGAGAGGGTGAACCACGTATATTTTGTGTTATGTGTGATTGATGATCTGTTCTTCCATTCGATACACTACTATTGCAATATTGTGGTAGATCTGATAGATGTGTGGAATAGATCTAAGCTGATGAGTGATATATGCATGCTATAGTGTTTAGTATTAGATCCACTTGATATTCCCCTTGGTTGTAGACATCTCTGTCCTACAACCCCCTCATATCTACTTCGGGTGAGACTTCATCTACTTCGTAGGTGCTACCGAAAGGGCCAGTAGCTAGAGCTTGTTGGTGCACTCTTGGAGATGAACCCTGGGTCTGCCCCTGTGCCAACACCCATATTGCATGGGCCCTTAGCCAAGTAACCAGGTGTGGTGGTAAGGAAAACTTTGTGTGGGGATAGTCCCAACAACAAGTGTTTGATGATTTAAAGCAACACTTATGCTTAGCCCTAGTACTTTCGTTACCGAACCTGCAACCGCCTTTTGAGATCGAGACAGATACTTCATACTATGTTGTGGGCATCGTTCTCACTCAACACGACCACCCCATGGCCTATCATAATGAGACACTCTCAGATGTTGTCCATAAGTACCCTACTTATGACAAAGAAATGTACTCCATTGTGCAAGCCTACCGTGAGTGGAGACATTACATTATTGGGAAGGAGACAGTCATCCACATTGATCATAAGCCACCGCAGTTCATGCAGACACAAGGTAAATTGCAGAATGACCGCCATCATAAGTAGTCCACATATTGGTAGTAGTTCCACCTCAACATCAATTATAAAATAGGAAGTACCAACCAATTCATTGATTTCCTTAGCCGACCTTCAGTCGTGGCACTCACCATGGTGCTAGAATCTTGTGACCATGAGACCTTTGGATGGACCCACCTTTATGAGACAGACCCTGACTTCGCCACACACTTATTCATTGCTAAACTTTTCCCTAAATAAGGCATATATAACAAGTTAGTCAATTTAGATAGGAAATCATACCATTAAATCTAGGGTACATATCCATACCTTAGCTACCATCTAGTTCCCAGACCTTCATCCCATAAACCTTCAGACTCAACTATAGAAATGTAGTTTTATTTTGTAATTTTTTATTTTTAAAATCAAACATCAATACACCAATGTTTGTATCATCGTTTATATACATAGTGACATTATAGAGATAGTTCCAATCGATACTTTACTCGTCAATGTCATTGTAGAAGCCTCAAAACAATTTTTGGTTGGCATTATAAATACATGTGTCCAGAGGTAAAGGAAATAAAATATGTGACCACAATGTTAAAATTACATCCTATATGTCACTAAGAAATATTTTGATGTTTTCTACCTATCATTACATTAGCATTCAAGAGAATAAAATTACAAA
>JASDQU010014417.1:89976-136924 GCA_032191745.1 Picea mariana
CCCCAAATATAGTAGTGTGTGCATGCACTAAGAATTTTTACTATGGTGGGATAATATGTGTGAGTGCAGACAAACACTCGGTCTCACTTCAGGAACAAATTGCTACAAGCTCAAAATTATTCTCAAAGGAATATTATATCCCATCAACTATTTAAAGGAACAATAACAACAATGCCAATACAAGTGATAGAAGTCAATCAATTTATAAATGCATGCATCAATGAATTAAACTGATTCAGATGGATGTCGGTGGCCTATCGCCTATTCCAACTGGTTCATTTTGGCAGTTTTCCAGTTTGGCAAGTTTTTCCTAGTTTTCGGGTCGCCGACTTCCAGGACCATTTTGAGGCCCTAAACAAGGTTTTTAGGAATTTCCACATGTGTAGTCCTCGAATAGACCTTTCCAACGGGCTATTGTGCACCTAAAACGGAGATTGTATGCAAACGTTACAACCCTGGGAAGTTGATGTACTAGCTTACACCAACGGGGCCCACATGACTTTTGACGCTTCATCTCCTAGGGTTAGGTTTTTGGATGTCTAGGGTTTTGGCATTCGCGTTTATTGTAAAAATTATTTTAGAACCTCATTGTACTTATTTTATTGTGAATGATCGCAGTCATCACATCTCTTCTCAGAGATAAGTCGCCACCATTCCAGCAAACTTGTTTTCCACTGCATTTTACAGTATCAACATATTTCCTTATTGAATAGAATTCATTTTCACTGTATCTATGTTATTCTATGTTAAGAATAATAATAATCTATATTCATTTCATTATGCTCATAAAATTTGGATCATTTCATTATGCTCATAAACTTGGTAAATTGTTGGGCTGAAGAGCAACAAACTACGAAGGTAACCTACAGACCAACTTTAAGACTGGAAACTAGCCTTTCCAATCTAGAGAGGGCTCTCTCCAAGACCTAGTCTCTGATAGATAATGACTTTGGATTTTCGGCTAGGTTTATATGTTTGAGAAATGTTTATGGTTTTGTTGGCAAGGAAATGCAAAAATTTGGGCTCTAGAGTCAACCTCCTGAAAACGAAAGAAATCAATAACTGTTAAAAGAAAGTTTGAGAGGATAAAGGATAAATAGGAAATGGTATTTCAGTTTAAATGATGTCGTGTATGGTGGAAGAAAAGAGGATATAAATAAAACCAGAGCACCATTAAAGATGAATTATAACTTACTTAGAAGATAAAACAGAGTTTAGATGGCTGAGTCTAAAGCAACGCGCGATGAATTTTAAACTCGTCAAACATTCCAATTTAAACAAAGGGAACATGCATTAATTTATAGCAAACATGAAGTACATACATAGATAGGATCGCAATACATCAAACCACCACCATTAGAACCATTAGAATCTTTTTTTCAAAGCTTCATGACCTCTGCATTGTTATTTCTATTCAGATTCAAAGATTACATTCAAGAGTCCTTTGTCTACACTACTTTTCCAACTTGTCTTACATCAAAAAGATACAATATATAGAAAAATCACGCCCTCTCGGGATGCTATGCCTCAAACTACTTTCCCCTAGAATTTTGGATTTTGTTACTTCCTCCCCAGACAACCTTTTGAATAGAGTTTACCAAAAATAGAAACACGACTACACCCAATCATAACATAACTGACACATTTGTCTCAATCATTCGGTCATCAGGTTGTGGTAAATCGATGTTTTCTTTCACAGGGTGCCTGAATAATCGAGCACGTTGTTGGAAACTCGGTCACCTTGTATAACATGCTCTAGTTGTTTTTGCACGATCATTGGTTGTCGCATACACATGGTGAGTTTTTGTAGAAAATGTATGTTTGCGGTCGCTCATGCAACTCTAGGTGGCAGCGACAATTGGGAGGCCATGCATCTCTTCCAAAACTGACATGTGTTTCACTTATACCTGCCCTCCTCACTGGGTAATTTTACAGCATCTGCACAATGAATATTCACTGCCCGGGTGCCCCATCAGACTTCTTGTTACCAAAAGGAAATAGAATATGCGGGGATAAATATTCCATGCCACGATCAAAAATGACAAAATGGGGTTGTCTCACTCATGCCTTGGGCCTCACCTGCAACCTTAAAACTCTGAGTGATCTAGATTATTTTCAGCACGAAATGAGAGCGGAGATATAATAAAGAAATGCATAGAGATATTACAGATATCTAATAATATAACAGAAATGTATCAGAGATGCAACCATTAACACAGAGATACGGTAATACACAATTTTCTATTAATGAGCGAAAATGTACAAAGACTGTAAAAATACAGAGTGAAAGACTCGCTAGAATGGTGGTAGCTTATCTCTGAGAAGAGATGTGTCTGCTACTCGCATTCGCAAGAATATGACCTTACAATGAGGCTCCAAAGGAATTTTTATCATAAATAAAATCCAAAACCCTAACTTTGGAAGATGAAAAGCCAATCGTTTTGTGGACCCCATTTTGGGTAGTTTGGTGTATCAACTTCCCGGGGACATAACTTTGGCATACGATCTCCGCTTGGCGCGCATAATATCTCATTGGAAAGGTATCATCGAGGAGATTCATTTAGGTGGCTCAATCAGAGCCCTTGGCTATCATTGAAAAGATCGATCCCAAAAAACCTTCATTTAGGCCCTCAAAATGGCCCCGGAAGTTAAAAACTGCTAAAAATAGTAAATTACCAAAATTGTGAGAAAACTGTTTTGAGCCAATTGGAAAAGGTGGGTGGTCACCGATATCCACCTGGATCAATCCTCCCTCCTTAGGAAGAAATGGTCTCCATTGCGTTGAGTGCCTAGAGGAGAGGGAAAAGCATTTGTTGAATCTGCATCTTGATGAGTTGCTTGCCTTGTTGGAGAAGTTGTGTTTCTTAGCTTGTTGAAGGTTGTCACGAACATGTGGCTGGAAGGTGTTGGGGTCCTATAATCATAGGTAAATTGTTTCTTCAACTGCTTATTTGGCGTTGCTCCCGCGATGAAGACATCTGGCTTACTGAGGTTCGGTTGATTCATTTTCCCCCTCCATCCATTTTGCCCAATCCTTCATCACCATGCTGCATCCTTCATCCATCACTGTACTTTTAAGCCCCTCACCCTTCATTTCTTCACCCCTTCGCCAATTTTATCCCTGCATGAATAAACAAACTTAGGATAAAAAAAAAACATTAGGTTAATAATAAATGATTAGTGGCTTTTTTTAACATTAATTAGTGTAATAAAGTAATATTAATTAAATTAATGTAGTTAGATTAATAGACTAGGTTAGTTTTGTTAATAATAAATTAATGATTAATTAATTTATTAAGTTAGTAATTAGGTTAAGATAAAACTTTAAACTAAAAGAAAATTTAAAAATATAAAACATAGACTATATAAAACAATTAAAAAATACAAATACAAATAAAAACTAAACTATGTAATTAAAATATTAAAAAACATATAAAAACATAAATTAAAAAAATAAAACACAAAACATATGAATTAAAACAATAAAGAAAATAAAAAACATATAATATATAATAAAAATAAAACATATGCATTAAAAACACATAATAAAATAAGACATAACTAAAATAAAACATATATTGAATAATAAAACAAAACATAAAAAACTAAAAATAAAAACAAACTTTAAAACTATCCTAAGTTATTAACTCCCGACATATTCCCCGTACAACCCGGACCCCCCTCCCTCACGTCACATCACACCAAGGGGGTCCAGAAAACTGGTGTTGGGAGGGACACTTGTCACCCCCTGGTGATTTGGGACCCTCCCTCCCAATACCACTTACCACCTTGGGGTCCAGAAACCACTTTCCCCCTGTAAAACCGCTCACCCCAAAAATTGAAAAAACCATTTTTTTGTCAGTTTGACCAGTCTTTTTCCATGAAGGATTCCGGAAAAAGGAAAATGAATTTTGAAAAATCGAGAGAGGTTTTTCTCTGTAACGGGATGAAGAACAAAAATCTCTCTCATTGTTTTCATATGTGCCACCATTTGGGAGAATCGAAGCTATCTCTCAGCGTCATTTTTCAGATTTTCGATTTTTCCTGTTTCAGTCATGATTTCGCAGGAGCTGTTTCGGCGAGATGGAGATGAATTTGGAGAAAAAAAAGGCTTTTTTTGTCCAGAACATGTTCATATACAATAACCTCCTCCAGATTGTGCACAGGTGTCACTACTGAGGAGAAAAAATGTATGAGCGTACCCCTTTTTTCAGCAAATTCGGCCAAATTCTCAGTTCCAGATTTTTGGGGATTTGTTGCTATTTTTTACCAAAGTGGTTGAATTTGACCTCCTAAGCCCGGGGAGAGTCTTTTTTATATATTTTAATGAGTCAAATGTGAAGGGGGGTTGATTCTCTCACCCAAGAAATCTATTCTCTATAATATTTTTCAGATTCACCAGCAATAAACGGGACTTTTTCACAAGATTCTTGCGTGTTGACAATTGGTGAAGTCTTATTTCTTTGTTGAATGTGATTCTACTCAGTCATCATTATGTTTTCTTTCTCTGATTTTTAAAAGGAGGTTTAGCGTGGAATTTATCTCTGATACTTTGTGTCGATCTTTTAAAAATCTTAATGGTTTCTTCTGATATTACAATGATGAAATTCTTAAATGCTTTGTTATTTTGATTGATCATCTCCTCTGCTTCTGTTGTACACCACTTTACTTTAAAAGGATAAAATGTTTTCATTAACTCGCCCTGTGGAAATACCTTATAGATATGTGTTTGATTTCAAACTTTTCACAGACCCCATAGCCCAATGGGATTCTAAAGCAGTCCTTCAGCCAAACACCTCAAATCAAAAACAAATCATGTTCTGCATAACTAGCCTAATATCCTATTCCAAACAAATCTAAATCTGACAGAGAGATCCCTCTCTGAGTCTTGGAGAGCTAGATCCCTAACTCAAAGCGGATTTGATGTTTCCTCTGTGACTGCCTCCACAACCTTGGGCAAATTACATAATGATAACAGAATGGCGACTCAGCTGGGGAACTTTCTCCAGTAGATCACTTCAAGTTCCATATCTAATCATTGACGGTGGAGAGTGACCAGACACGAGAAGGATGAAATCTTTCACCTAGTGACTCCAATCAGCTCCAGACAGTGCCAACTCAAAGACTCCACTGGAGGAAGAACCTGAAACATGACCAAGCAATCTGTAAAGATAAGGTATTCAATCTCAAATTGTATTCAAGACATTTTTGGTTTTCTCTGTAATTATGTCCTATATTTTTCCAATCTGAATCAAGAGTATATTGTTGAAGTTTATATTGATCATCTGCAAATTGATGAAGCTCAAGAGACTAATCCCCAAATTGTAGATCATGTACATACTCATGCACCTGTAGAAATCCCAGTGAGACATGAGACTCCTGCTTTATCTCCTGCCATTTTTAAAATTCCAGTTAGCTATAAGACTATTTATTTACCTCCTATACCTGTGAAAATCCCAGACTGATACAAGCCTCTAGATTTGCCTCCTATTCTCCATGACCTCCATGTCAATTACATCAATAATCTGCCCAGGTTCAATGGAGAAAATGTGAAGATCACTGCTGAAAAACACATTCAAAATATTGAAGATTTTATTGATCTGTTTGAGGTGGAAGAAGATGATGTCTGTATTAGGATGTTTGCCCTATCATTGCTAGGTAAAGTTAAATATTGGCTTAAGAACCTTCCAACTACAAGCATCAGCAATTTTCGTCAATTTGTGCAAGTTTTCCTAGATAGATGGGTGATCATGGGAAATATCTTTCTCATCCTAGAAGAGTATGAACATTTGAAAAGACAACCAGGGGAGACAGTACATCAGTTTTCAGTCAGGTTCAATAAGGTGTACCATGCAATGCCGATTGATATAAGTCCACCCCCAGGTTTAGCTCACTTGCATTACCCTGATGCTTTTGATCCTGAGATGGCATTCCAATTAAGAGAAAGGAACACTACCAGCCTTGAAGAAATGCAAAAGATTCCAGTTGATGTGGAAGCTAAATTGTTGAACCGAAAGGCAAAGTTAAAGGCAAAAGAAAAAGATAGAACATAAAAGGAATGGGTGACATCTTCAAAAGTGAAACTAGATGTTCTAGCAAACACTGTAAGAGAGATGATGCAGAGGATTAGTAGAAAAGATGAACTTGATGTTCAAAGACCACATGTGCCAATAGTTCCAGAACAGAAAAGGATCCATGTCCCCAAACACTTTGCAGTTCATACTTGGTACCATGGTTTGGAAAATGATTCTTTCATGTATTCAATTCACAATGCAGCCAAAGATGAAGCCCCATCTCAACTTGCAGAGGAACAAACAGCTAATATGATGTGCATGTTTGATGACATTTCTTACATAGATAATCCACCCAAGTGTGATCAGTATGATGATAATCATGAGGCTGAAATAGACGTTGATTGTTCAAAGCAATCGACAACATGTCACTGGCAGGAAGAAGATTAGTTACATCTCAGATATGACAATCAAACTTTGCACAACAATCATGACAACGATGAGGAAAATGCAGAAAGTTTCAGAGTAAGGGAGAAATCTTTGCCCTTATGTTTCTCTTCTTTTCAATTTTTGAGAGAAAATTGTAAGCAAGTTGTCAATAGTGGGGAGGGAGAATGTTTTGATCAATTAGTTGAAGATGACATTATTGATATGGAGGTTGTTCTAAACCCAGAATTGCAGCCCTTGACCTAATTTGATTTTCAAATTCCAGATGAGAGCTTAAAGAATGAGACAAATTATGAGTTAATCCAAAATAACTCTGTACCATTAAGCTTTAATTCATTTCAGTTTTTGAAAAAGAATCTTGAGTATTTGTTAAAGGATAAACATATAGAAAATCAAGAATTTTCAGTGGAACCAATGTAACGGTCATCTCAATTTCTACAGGATCCAATATCTAATATGTTGGATGACTTGTGTTGTCAAAGTCATTTTCCATAATCTAGCTATGGGCTAAAAAGATGTTATGATATCGACATGATCAAGCAGTCAGCTTCATTGTCTTTTTCAGCAAAAGTCTCATTACAAATCCCATCAAAACATTTGCAACCATATCATGAATTTTTTTAGGATCTACACAGCATAAATATAGTACCAAATCATGAGATTGAATTGGTTGAATTTGAACATCATGAGATAGGTCATGTATATTATGATCCTATAGTTGTCTACATGGAGGAGCTATTGTTTTCAGAATTCCCACTGATTCCCAAAGTTTCTGGAATTGTTCACATTCCCAGAGCTCTGTGTTGTGAAGATCAGGATGGAAAGCAATTCATAATGCCTATGCAAGTTCTATTTCTAATATTGATTGAAAACATTGAAAGAGCAGAGCTAGTAGAGCAGTTGCTTGACTGGCTGCACTGGCATTATTGTATCATTTAGAACAACAAAATTATCAGTAGGGTAAGGTAGGTAGAAGTTTTGAATAAGCTCAATCATTTGAGCACCTTTTTCAGTATTGTATGGTTTCTAGCAGAGTTTGCAGTTGATGATATCTAGTTCAATGTTCAGTCAAATCTGAGCCAGTTCGAAGATTTTAGCTGCAGTGACTCCATGGCCCAACGAATAAAGCAATGGTCTGCATGTTCAGAGATATGAGATTCTTGACACCTCCGAAAAGAGCTTCCATCCCCAGGTGGAGCCTATGTTGGGGTCCTATAATCATAGGTAAATTGTTTCTTCAACTACTTATTTGGCGTTGCTCCTGCGATGAAGACATCTGGCTTACCAAGGTTCGGTTGATTCCTTTTCCCCCTCCATCCATTTCGCCCGATCCTTCATAACCCTGTTGCATCCTTCATCCACCACTGCGCTTTTAAGTACCTCACCCTTCATTTCTTCACCCCTTCGCCAATTTTATCCCTGCATGAATAAACAAACTTAGGATAAAAAAAAAAACATTAGGTTAATAATAAATTATTAGTGGCAGTTTTTAACATTAATTAGTGTAATAAAGTAATATTAATTAAATTAATGTAGTTAGATTAATATACTAGGTTAATTTTGTTAATAATAAATTAATGATTTATTTATTTATTAAGTTAGTAATTAGGTTAGGATAAAACTTTAAACTAAAAGAAAATTAAAAAATAAAATACAAATAAAAACTAAACTATATAATTAAAATATTAAAAAACATAAATTAAAAAAATAAAACACAAAACATATGAATTAAAACAATAAAGAAAATTTAAAAACAAATAATATATAATAAAAATAAAACATATACATTAAAAACACATAATAAAATAAAACGTAACTAAAATAAAACATATATTAAATAATAAAACAAAACATATATTAAATAATAAAACAAAACATAAAAAACTAAAAATAAAAACAAACTTTAAAACTATCCTAAGTTATTAACTCCCGAGAAGGATTCCGGGAAAACGAAAACAAAAAACCAAGAGAGTTTTTTCTCCGTAACAGACTGAAGAAAAAAAACCTCTCTCATTTTTTGCATAGGTGCCACCATTTGGGATAATCGATGCTATCTTTCAGCCTCATTTTTCAAATTTCTGATTTTTCCTGTTTCAGTCCTGACTTCGCGGGAGTTGTTTCGGCAAGCTGGAGACGAATTTGGAGAAACCAAAGGATATTTTTGTCCATCACATGTTACTATACAATAAAATCCTCCATATTGTGCACAGGTGTCACTACTGAGGAGAAACAAATGTCTGAGCGTACCCCTTTTTTCAGCAAATTTAGCCAAATTCTCAGTTCCATATTTTTGGGGATTTGTTGTTATTTTTTACTGAGGTGGTTGAATTTGACCTCCTGAGCCCAGGGAGAGTATATTTTATATATTTTGATGATTCAAATGTGAAGGGGGGTTGATTCTTGCACCCTGGAAAGCTATTCTCTGTAATATTTTTCAGATTCACCAGCAATAAAAGGGACTTTTTCACAGGATTCTTGCGTGTCGACGATTGGTGAAGTCTTCTTTATTCGTTGAATGTGATTCTACTCAGTCATCATTATGTTTTATTTCTCTGATTTTTAAAAGGAGGTTTAGCACAGAATTTATCTCTGATACGCTATGTCAATCTTTTAAAAATCTTAATGTTTTCTTTCGATATTAAAATGATGAAATTTTTAAATACTTTGTTATTGTGATTGATCATCTCCTCTGCTTCTGCTATGCACCACTTTACTTTAAAATGATCCAACGTTTGCATTAACTCGCCCTGTGGAAATACCTTATAGATCTGCGCTTGATTTCAAACTTGTCACAGACCCCATAGCCCAATGGGATTCTAAAGCAGTCCTTCAGCCAAACATCTCAAATCAAAAACAAATCTTGTTCTGCATAACTAGCCTAGTATCCTATTCCAAACAAATCTAAATCTCATAGGGAGATCCCTCTCTAAGTCTTGGAGGGATAGATCCCTGACTCAAAGTGGTTTTGATGTTGCCTCTGTGACTGCCTCCACATCCTTAGGCAAATTACAGAGTGATAAAAGAAGGGTTGGACCTTTTTAACCAGTCTAGCTACATGAGATTCATGTGTGAAGAAGGAATCTTTACACTTTGTTGCAATCTAGCTGACCTGCTTCTTTTGGATTGAAGGTGCTTGAGTCGAGGTTGTAGTGGTTGCAGTATCATTTTGTTCACCTTTTAAACAGATTGTGAATTTTGTAGTATGAGATACTACCTTACGGCGTTGTTTAGGTGGAACAGTAGTCAAAACTACCTCTAGTATTCTATAGAGATGAGCCCCCAGAGAAACAATGACACTACAGGGTTGAGACTCATAAACAGCAGGGCGCTTCCACATATATGTTTGTCCCAAGAGAACATCACAGAAATCGAGTGGGGAAACATCACATAATACCTCATCTTTGAAGGGTTGGATGTCGTATGACAATCGACATTGTTGGGTGACACTGAGATATCATCCCTAGCAAAGCCACCCGATGTTGTATGGTTGCGAGTGTGGTGTTGTCAACAATCCTAACTGTTTGATGACCTCTCCTGAGATAAGGTTCTTCTGGCTTCCACTATCAACAATAAAATGCAGCAGGGTCCCCTTCACCCACATCTACGAATGAAAAAGGTGTCCCCCCTCTTTAGGATTTGTTGGTTCTTCTGGTTGAATTGTTGTGGTCGTGACAATAACAGTGGGGTCTGCATCGATGATCTGTCTTTTACCAGTATTTTCAGAATCAGATTCTGAATCAGGGTTTGGCTCCTTGTCTTTGATCTCATCCACCAATGACTGTTTTGAGTGACATTCCTCGGTGTTGTGCACGGGGCTTTTGTGGAAATCGCACCATTTTTCGGTGTCCTTCTTTGTCTTTCTGTGACCCTTCTTTTCCTGTGGCTTGGAATAGTTTTCAAGAGACTGTTTGTTAGGGTTGTTTTTATCATACTTTGGTTGTTGTAGATCTGCAGACCCAAACTCCCATTTGTTTTGGTGCTTAAATTTCTTCTCAATTTTAACAACATATCGATAAGCATCATCGAGTGATGAGATGTCCATAAAATCCATTTCAATTTGGATGTATCTGTGTATATCCCCACGGTATTTTAGAACCAAATGTCATTTGGAGTCTTTGATACCCATCTTGGTGCACAAGGTATGGAAGGTATTGGTGAACTCTGGAACTTCTTGGCCCCTTTCTTGTCGCGGTGTGGTCCATCTCATGTACTGCTCCTCATAATTGCCAACAAGGTAATATTGTTCCTTTATCGCATCGATAAAAAAATCCCAAGTGAGCTCGGCCCCATATATTCCAGAATCCTATGTGGAAATTTTCTCCCAGTAAGTTTCCCACCAATGTTTGACATGGGGGAGAGAATTAAGGAGCACGAAAGTTATCTTTTCCCTATCGGAAAAATTATGAACAACGAAATAACCTTCTAACATATTTAACCATTTTTCTAGGGCATCCGCATCTATCTCACCTTCAAATATGGGAATATCAAAATTAACATGTCCCTTGAAAGGAGAGGTTCTTTCAAAGTGGTTGTTTGATGAATATGTGTATGTTTCTATCAGCAGGCATTGAAGGACGTGGGAAAAATACTCCATCATTTCGTCCCTCTGTCGCGTGAGAGCTTGCTCAAGCAATAGATTGATAGAATTGTCTACTCCATCGTTTTTTATTTTCTTTCGCCATGGAGGGTTTCTTGGGCATGCGAGAGCGATTTTATTCAAGAGAGACAAGATCAAGACCCAACTTGCTATACTCGGACCTCGTCAGGAACATGCACTAAAAAAAAATGATCAACAACAGCCTGCTCTGATACCACTGATCTGGATTATTTTCGGCATGAAATGAGAGCGGAGATATAATAAATAAATGCATAAAGATATCTTGGATATCCAATAATGTAATAGAAATTTATCAGATATGAAACCTTAAACACAAAGATACAGTGATACACAATTTTCTATTAATGAGGGAAAATGTACAAAGACTATAAAAATACAGAGTGAAAGAATCGCTAGAATGGTGGTAGCTTATCTCTGAGAAGAGATGTGTCCGCTACTTGCATTCGCAAGAATATGAACTTACAATGAGGCTCCAAAGGAATTTTTATCATAAATAAAATCCAAAACCCTAACCCTAGAAGATGAAAAGCCAACAGTTTTGTGGACCCCATTTTGGGTAGTATGTTGTATCAACTTCCCAGGGGCATAACTTTGGCATACAATCTTTGTTTGGGGTGCATGATAGCTCGTTGAAAAGGTATCGTCGAGGAGATTCATTTAGAGGGCTCAAACAGAGACTTTGGTTATCATTGAGAATATCGATCCCAAAAAACCTTCATTTAGGCCCTCAAAATGGCCTCGGAAGTTAAAAACTATTAAAAATAGTAAATTACCAAAATTGACAGAAAACTGTTTTGAGCCATTTGGAAAAGGTGGGTGGCCACTGATATCCACCTGTATCACTGAGTATTTTTCTAAAAGACTAGTTTCATTTTTTCAAATTCTTCACCTATCTCCACAAGACTGCATTTCCTTTCAGTTTTTCTTGAGCATTGTCGAGAGCTGCACGATCGTTATCCATTGTCGGTCTGCATTCCTTGATATGCTCTGCGATTAATTTTTTGGATACCCTCTATCCCTCCCCCAAATGGAAAATTGCATTGTGTGCCTCTCTGAGTTGTCTTTTGAGCCAATTTACATTCCCTGCTCGACTTTGCGACGTTGGTGTTTCAATAGTCCCTTATGCCAGTTGTCTTCTTCATTCTCTGTTTTCTTGATAAAGTTCGGCGATAGCGAGTTTCACTTGCTTTAGATACTATGAAAACTCTTAAACATTCATGTTTTCATCACCTGACCTCCTCCGCCTTTCACTAATTTCCATGCTTGAACCTTCAACAGGCTCTAGCCGAACTTCGTGCATGAGTAATCTCTCGGCAACAGACTGGGTGCATGGTTCACTTGGATATTGGTTCTCCTCGGGTTTCTTAATAAACCTTGGCCTGCCTCTTTTCTAGGGTATTGGCTGGTGGGATGAAGAGTCTTCTATTTCCTTTCCATTTATTGTGACATCTTCCTTTCTCGCCCCTGCATTGTGGAATGTTGTTTCCCTCGCAAATAGAGAAATGTCTCCTTTGGGGTCTCTAGGAATGTCAGCCGAAATCAGGAATGAATACCAGTCTTTTTTCAAATGTCTCAATTCTTCGACCACCAACATCTTGATTAATGACAAATGGGATAAATGGTTCCTCGGTTGGTCAGCCTCGGCCTCAACATTGTCTTCCATATTTTCCAAGCTTCGATGCAAGAAGAAAGGTAGATTCAAAGGTTTTTTCCCTGTGAAGTGCATCAATAGCCTAATGTGATATGGGTACACTCTATCAAACATTCCTTCATAGGTGAAATATCTTTTGATTACCTTTAGGATATTTTGGAAAGGCTCCTGGAGGTACTGGTTTGGAACGTCGGCTCCAATTTTCCCATTTAGATAGTTGGGCTTGATAAAGTCTTTATAGAAAAAAATGTCTAAATGCATGACTTTAAACCATTTTTCATCGCGCGGAGGGATCTCCATCGCAGTTGATAGAGTTTACTCTATCACTCGAAAGGTGATTCCCACAATGGTCGCACGAGACTCAGTATAATTGAGGGTGAACTGCTCATCCAGCTTCACATTGTACCCTTTGATATTTTCACAAAAGAACATACATCCGACCTGTTCAAAAGATGCCCTGATTTCTAGATCTTCATTTATTAATTCCAACTCTTGAGACTCAGACCTCACGGCCCTGCCACTTCTCTCCTTCTTTCTTATGCTTAGGGACATTTCCATGATGCCAATATATATTTGTCTCACTCGTGTGGTCATGAATGGTAACACCCTCTCTGCATGGAAATTAAGAATGATGCACTTTGCAGAGACTTTCAGAAAGGCAGTCACAGAATCTTTGTGTGACAACAAAATCAGCCAAAGATGTCCATGACACGGCAGTAAGGCATGATGGAAAAATTCGGTGTGGTGGAAAACAACAACGGGAGGCTTGTCGCAATAGGAAATCACGACAAAAAATTTCAGCGCAGTAGTAAAGTACTAGGAGACTTGTCGCGAGACAGAGAATTCAGGCACAGTGAGAAATTCAGCATGACAAGAGAAACTTCCAAAGAAGAAAGGCTGACCGTGAGAATAAATAACATTCAACACGCTATTTTGCAGCGAACTCCAATAGACTTTAAACAATGATTGAAAATGATGAAGGAGACACAACAACTTGAATCAACATACTTACAATAAGAACAATGGCAATCAACTTTCACATAGCGAAGGGATCCAGAGATTGCAAAAAAAAACATAGACAATGCACAAATCCATAAAGTAAAGGAGAGGTATGCAGGATGACCAGTATTTATACTTGAACGGGTAAGGAAAGGAATCATGGAAGAGGACGATAAATCCATGGCAATAAGAAGTTTGGAATCAGGTTGAATATTTTCCAACAAACTCATGAGATGGGTACACTTTGAAGTGTGCCAAGTATAAATGATCAGACCGGTAGAGTATAAATGATAGGAGCATCGTGATTTTTCACCTTTCTTACTTCATAATTAGGTGATGATGTTCATTATATCTTTCGACGTGACATTTATCCCAACAACTTGCCTCGATCTTTGGCACGTAAATTCCCCTTTTCTGACAAGACTTGATCTTTAGGGAAAGGGACCTTTACAAGTCACACATGACTAATTATTACACCATTTCCCGACTCCAAGGGCAAAACCCGCTACTTGTTGATTTCAACCCATTTGTTATTCGATCACTAACCTCACACACTTTGACACACGAACTACAACTCATATAGGACTAACTCTAACTGCAAAATCACGGTGCTAACAACTAGCTTCAATGGGGATTCTATCATCCCAGTGAGGTGGCAAAGAACAACAGACTAGGTGCTTGACCACTGGGTTTTATTTGACTTAAATACCCTAAAATGACGAAACTGACTCATCCTAGACCTCCTTAACCTAGCTATGGCCAGACTCAGCATAAACGTAGGGCCTTCACTTCGGGCTTCATTTTTTTGCTGACTACTGACTTGAAACACTTTCTCTGAAAATATAAATGGTTATTTACAATGACATGAAAGACAGAAAAAACTTGCTAAACCAGATAATGTTTGAGAAACCTGTCATTCACAGGCCCCCCACCAGTTAGATCTCCATTATTTTCTTGCAGCAAATAGGCAGTTTCCCCATGATATGCGGAAATCCTAAATAGCCCCATCCAAAGATGATCAAACTTACCATGCCTCCCTTTATCTTCATTTCTTGTGTCCCACTTTAGTACCAAATCATTCACCTTGAAATCTTCCTCTTTGATGTGTCTGTCGAAAATTCTTTTCATTATGTCTTGTTGTAGCTATGATTTTTTTCTCTCATTAATTGTGCATGGACCAATTGGTTTATTCTCCTTTGAGTGTTGTTTGGTTCATCTTCCTTTGTACCATATACAATTTGGAAAGGTGATGTGGAGATGGACTTTTTAGTGGTGATTTTGTTGTCCCATAACACATAGATAATCTTTTTGTGCCAAGCTTTCTTGTTGTCCTGCAGAAGCTTCTTAATAATCCTTGTCAAACTTTTGTTAGATGACTCTGCCAATCCATTACCCTGTTGGTAATAAGTTGTGGAATGGCCCAGAGTTATGTTATAATTGTTGTAGAATTTCTTCATCTTCTTAGACTTGAATTTCGTTGCATTGCGAGTGATGATATTGACTGGACAACCAAATCTAGACAAGATATTACCCTATAAAAACTTAATTATAACTATGTCAGTAGCTTGCCTTATGGGGAACACTTCAATCTATTTGGTGAAGTAGTATGTGGTTGTCAGTATCCACCTATGTTGAGTTGAAGACGATAGATGAATTTCTCCTAGAAAATCTAGACCACATTGATCCAGGTGGATATTGGTGGCCACCCACCTTTTCCAACTGGCTCAAAACAGTTTTTTGGCAATTTTGGTAATTTACTATTTTTAGCAGTTTTTAACTTCCGGAGTCATTTTGAGGCCCTAAATGATGTTTTTTAGGAAAACGGGGAGCAACATGAAAGTTCCTTCAATGTTTCTCACACCAAACTTGTATTTCTTGTTTATACCTTTCCAACGGGCTATCGTGCACCTAAAACAGAGATCGTATGCAAACGTTACGACCCCGGGAAGTTGATGTACTAACTTACCCAAATGGAGCCCAAATGACTTTTGACGCTTCATCTCCTAGGGTTAGGTTTTTGGATGTCTAGGGTTTTTGAAATTCCTGTTTATTGTAAAAGGCCCTCAGAGCCTCATTGTAATCATATTCTTTCAAATGCGAGTAGTTGTCACATCTCTTCTCAAAGATAAGTTGCCATCATTCTAGCGAGTCTTTCACTCTATATTTTTACAGTCTCTATACATTTATTTCATTAATAGAAATCATGTATTATTGTATATCTGTGACTCTTGTTATATTTCTAATATATCTCTGTTATATTGTTGTCTCTCTTGCAATATATCTGTATATTTATGTTTTATATCTCCGCTCTAATTTGGTGTCGAAAATAATTTGGATCAGTGGTATCAGAGCACACCATGCTTGATCGTTTTTCAGTGCATGTCCCTGACAAGGTCCGAGTATAGAAAGTTGGGTCTCGAGCTTGTCTCTCTTGAGGACAATCTCTCTCACACAACCAAGAAACCCTCAATGGCAGAAGAAAAGAAAAACGACAGAGAAGACAATGCTATTAATCTGTTGCTTGAGCAAGCTCTCACGCAACAAAGGGACGAAATGATCGAGAATTTTTTCCACATCCTTCAACATCTATCGAGAGCATCATGCAAATATTCATCAAGCAACCACTTTGTAGGCACGTCACCTTTTAAGGTATAGGTCAATTTTGATATTCCTATATTTGAAGGTCAGATAGATGCAGATGCCCTAGATAAATGGATAAATCTATTAGAAGGTTATTTCTTTGTTATTAATTTTTCCGATAGAGAAAATATCATCTTCGCACTCCTTAAGTCTCTCCCCCATGTCAAACATTGGTGGGAAACTTACTAGGGGGGAATTTCCACAAAGGAGACTGGAATATATGGGGTCGAGCCCACTTGGGATTTGTTTGTGGATGTGGTAAAGGAACAATATTACCCCATTGGAAACTATGAGGACCAATACATGAGATGGACCACACTACGGCAAGAGAGGGGCCAAGCAGTTTCGGAGTTCACCAATACCTTCCATACCTTTCGCACCAAGCTGGGTATCAAATACTCTGAGCGACATCTGGTTCTTAAATACCGTGAGGCTCTACACAGATACATCCAAACTGAAATGGATTTTCTGGACATCTCATCACTCAGTTTTGCTTATCGATATGTTGTTAAAATCGAGTAGATATTTAAGCACCAGAACAAATGGGAGTTCGGTTTTGAAATTCCACAACAACCAAAGTATGATAAAGACGTCCCTAACAAACAGTCTCCTGAAAACCACTCCAAGCCATAGGAAAAGAAGGGTCACAGAAAGACAAAGAAGGAAACTGGAAAATGGTGTGATTTCCACAAAAGCCCCTGGCCCAACACTGATTAATGTTGCTCAAAACATTCATTGGTGGATGATATCAAAGACAAGGATCTGAACCCTGATTCGGAATATGATTATGAAAATACTGGTAAAATATAGATCGTCGACGTAGAGCCCACTATTATTGTCGCAACCACGGAAATTCAACTAGAAGAACCAATAGATCCTAAAGAGGGAGAGTGCCTTTTTCATTCACAGATGTGGGTGAAGGGGACCCCGCTGCATTTTATTGTTTATAGCAGAAGCCAAAAGAACCTCATCTCAACAGAGGTCGTCAAATAGTTGGGATTGTCGAAAACACCACACCCACAGCCATACAACATCGGGTGGCTTCGCTAGGGATGAAATCTCCATGTCATCCAACAATGTTGATTTTCATACGACATCCAAACCTTCAAGGATGAGGTATTATGTGATGTTTCCCCACTGGATGTCTATGATTTTCTCTTGGGCCAGCCATATATGTGGAAACGCCATGTTGTTTATGAGTCTCAACCCCACAGTGTCATTGTTTCTCTAGGGGGGTCATCTCTATAGAATACCAAAATTAGTCTTGAATATTAGTCCACCTAAACAGTTATGAAAGGTAGTATCTCATACTACAAAATTCAGCTTCTTCACAATCTATTCAAAAGGTGAACAAAATGATACTGCAACCACTACAGCCTCGGCCCAAGCACCTTCTATCCAACAGAAGCAAGTCAACAAGATTGCAAAAAAGTGTAAAGATTCGTTCTGCACACAAGCATCTCATGTAGCCATACTGGTTAAAAAGGTCCAACCCTTCCAGCCATATGTTCATGACAACCTTCAACAAGCTAAGCAGCACAACTTCTCCAACATGGCAAGTAGCTCATCAAGATTCAGATTCAGCAAATGCTTTTCCCTCTCCCCGGAGCATTCAACGCATTGGAGACCATTGCTTCCTAAGGAGGGGGGATTGATCCAGGTGGATATCATTGGCCACCCACCTTTTCCAAGTGGCTCAAAACAATTTTCTGGCAATTTTGGTAATTTACTATTTTTAGCAGTTTTTAACTTCCGGAGTCGTTTTGAGGCCCTAAACGACGTTTTTTGGGAAAACGGGGAGCAACATGGAAATTCCTTTAATGTTTCTCCAACCAAAACTTTTATTTCTTGGTTATACCTTTCCAACGGGCTATCGTGCACCTAAAATGTAGATCTTATGCAAAAGTTACGACCCCACGAAGTTGATGTAATAACTTACCCAAATGGGGCCCACGTGACTTTTGACACTTCATCTCTTAGGGTTAGGTTTTTGGATGTCTAGGGTTTTTGAAATTCCTGTTTATTGTAAAATGGCTTCAGAGCCTCATTGTTATCATCTTCTTGTGAATGCGAGTAGCCGTCACATCTCTTCTCAGAGATAAGTTGCCACCATTCTAGCGAGTCTTTCACTCTGTATTTTTATAGTCTTTGTACATTTATTTCATTATAGAAATTGTGTATCACTGTATATCTGTGACTCTTGTTATATTTCTGATATATCTCTATTATATTTTTGTCTCTCTTACAATATCTCTGTATATTTTTATATTATATCTCTGCTCTCATTTCGTGCCGAAAATAATCCGGATCACCCATTGCATAAACGGTGCTTCAACAGAGATAGTTTTTAAAGGAAGTAGTTGTTACACCTCAAAATTACTCACTTCGATAGTGCCACAAGTGTCATCATTACGAGTGTTGTAAGTGTCGCATCTTGTCCGCAAGTGTCGCATCTTGACTATAAGTTTTGCAAGTGTCGAAAACAATATGTTTCCATATTGCCTATGTTGTGCCCATAATGACATCATGAAGACACTTAAGACACCTCAAAGGATAGTTTGGAAGAAGAAAAATCACTTGGCAAGAAGTACAAGCCCTTTTCCATTGGAAAAACCACTCAAAAAATGAATTTTGGAGAGGAGCGCACCCCTACCCACTGTCAGGGAGTGTTGCCGCTCTCTGAGCCTCTTTGGGGGAGTGCTTGAGCGCCCTGTGCACCCGTATGGGGGAGTGCTACCCTCTTTTGAGAAAATTATGGGTTTGTTGAGGCAAATTAGAGAAGAATTCCTCAATTCCTGAAGGTAGTTGGATTCGAATAGATGGTCAAGGCATGATATTAAGGGGGGTCCTCAACTGAAGGAGAGGAATCCTCAACTCACCCCAAAGATCTCTCAAGTGGTTGGACTCCTCCAAGGTTATATAAGGATGCCTTCTCATGGTGAAAGGCACAATGGATATTGGAGATGTGAAACTTATGATCTCATGAGTGATATGCCATCAAAGCAATCAGTGGAGATTTATTGAGAAAAGGGGTTGGACAAGGAGAACTGGAAGAGGTTGTTGCACCTTCATTCAAAGGATTGTAAGTACTTTTACTTGTTCTCATTAATATAATCAATTCTTGGCCTGTTTCTTTCAAACTTGTGCTTTTTCTATATGAGTTTGTCTGTAGTATATGGATCTATGATTGAACTAATCTCAATAGAGTAGGAAGTCCATTGTATCTTTGTTTGTCTTACAGGATCTATCAGGGAGCTCAGGATCGAACCTCAGCGAGGACTTTGCAAGGACAAACATCGCTAATAAGGTACATATATTTATCCTTCTCTTTCTTTCATTGGCTTGATTAGATCTAAAAGGAATTCAGTGTCCATGTTAAGCACCTTATGTCTTGGCCTTAAGAGTTTAGAGACCAAGAGGGAATCCTCTTGTCTGCAGGGGGATTCACCTTTAACAGTAGTTGCATATTTATTTTCCCATCGAAGATCTCGCACTCATGGCAGGTGGAAAATTCCTTGTATACATCCGAAAAAACATTGGGCCAATAAAACCCCACCCTCAAAATTTTGTGCACAGTGGTCTTCCAATAATGATGCCCCCCACAGTCTCCTTTGTGAAACTCCTTAATAGACCTTTTCATATCTTCCTTCAGCAAACAATTTAGTAATATCCCACCTGGATCCTTCCAATACAAATAATTTTCCATAATGCAGAACTTAGTTGCTTTCAACTTCAAAAATATGGCTTTGGTTTTGCTCAATACTGGAGGAGATTGAAAATTTCTTAACACATAAATAATGTCAGCGTACCAAGGAGAATCAATGAACTTCTGGGATACCTATGGGACCTCTTCTTCTTGTGGATTTTCCAAAAGATCGGCAATAAAATTGATTCCCAAAACATCACAATTTGACTGTGCCATTAATTTTGCAAGCCCTTGACCCTTAATCAGCTTTGTAGGCTTGATTTCGAGGTCATACCCCAATATTACTGTGATCCATTTTCCCCTTCTCCCCTCAGGATCAGGCTGAGTCAAGATATTCTTTACAGAATTGTGAGGCACATAAGCAATGACATGGGAATGCAATATATAAGTTTAGAATTCCTTTAGGGCCTTCACCAAGGCATATGCTTATTTTTCCATGATGTCATAACTTAGTGGGGAGTCTCTCAATGTCCTGCTGAAATAAGATATGGGATTTGCAAAGTTCTATTCATCCTTTTGTAACAAAACGCCAGCAATGGTGTGCTCTGAGGAAAAGGAAAATAAGATAACTTCCTTTGCAAAATTCGGGTTGGCTAACACTAGAGCTTTGGTCAGCGCCACTTTAATATATTTGAATGACTTCCTAGCTTCAGGATTCCATTTTATTTCATTACCTTTCCTGATCATATTTGTGATGCGCTTTATAATCTCATCCAAGTTTGGAATGAACCTTCTTATAAAATTTACCTTTCCTATGAAATACTGCACCTCTTTCTTTCTCCTAGGAGTGTCGATATTCAGAATTCCTTCCACTCAACCGGGGTCTATTTTTATTCCTTACTTTGAAATGCGGTGTCCAAGCAATTTTCCTTCTTGCATCCCAAAGTTTGATTTTTTTAAATTTAACGAGATGCCAAACTTTCTACATTTCTGGAAAACAGTCCTTTGATGTTTGAGATGTCGATCATCGAAATCCGAAAACAGAGTGATGTTGTCCAAGTAAATCATGATAAACTTATCCTTCTCATCAAAAAAGGCTATATCCATGTCCCTTTGGAAATTCACTCCAACATTCATAATCCCAAAATGCATTTTTTCATACATAAAATTACCCCAAGGTGTTGTAAAAGTTGTCTTCTCCCGGTTGTCTGGGTGCACCATGATCTGGTTGTATCCAAAAAAATCGTCAAGCATCGACATTTTCTGAGATCCAACCACCTTCTGCAAGATGTAATCCATCTTAGGAAGTGGATAGTTGTCTTTGAGAGATACCCTGTTTAGATTCTGAAAGTCCACACAAAATCTTATTTCACCACTTTTCTTCCTAGCAGGCAGAAGGTTAGCCACCCACTTCGAAAATCTTAAGGACACAATAATCGTGGCATCAAACAATTTCCTTGCCTCCTTTTCATTCAATGGAAACAACAGAGGGTTTATTCATCTCAAATTTTGCTTGAAAGGTTTCTGATCCTCCTTGATGAGAATTACATGTTGAATTACTCTAGTGTCATAGACCTTCAACTCTTCATAACTCCATGCAAAGACATCAGGAAAGTCTTTCATAAGAATGATATACCTCTGTTTGATTTTTGAACTGAGATTTTTTGATAGTCTGATAATCTTAGAATTTTCTTGAGTACCAATGTTGCAATCCTCTATATCCTCATCATTCAAAGTGATTTTAGGATTTATGGCTACATCATTTTCGTCAAAAATATTTTCAGATGGGACCAAGCCTTTGGGGATAATGTTGTTTTTCAACTGCACTATATCCCTTCCATCTATCTAATTCTAAAAAAGGTCATTTTTTTTATCACAACTGCATCTTCATTTTTCACAACTACGCTCATCATCAATATTCACATTAGCAAATTCATCACTCATTTGGAGGAATCTCTCTACTTGTTTATCATCTTCAAAAACTTGCCAATATTTAATGTTATCAGGTACTACAGGCCTATGTTTGACTTCAATTTCATACTTCTTATTTGGAAAAATTGGAATTTTGAACACTGAAGTTGAAGTAGCTAGAGCATCTGCAATTTGATTTTTCCCCCTAGGAATCACTAACAATTTGTATTCTGAAAACTCTTCAAGGAGATCAAGCACTAAATTTCTATATGCTCTCAATCTAGGATTCTTGGACTAATATATACCTTTTACCTGATTAATGATGAGCTCAGAATCCCCATTTGTAACTATCCTTCTAACACCCAATTCCTTTAGAGTCTTCAAACCCAAAACCAGTGCCTCATATTCAAACATATTATAGGTACAATCGAAAGCGATCTTGTAAGAACAAATCTTTATACCCACTTTGAGAGGATTAATCCATACACCATATGTGACTCCTTCCTTGCTGACATATCCATCAAAGATCATATTCCACATTTCATTTTCTACATTGTTTCTCTGATCTGTAATTTCCTCCATTCGATCCTGGGTTTTGTCTTCGACAGTCATGACAGTTGATGGCTTCCCCTCTTCAAAACTCAAGTTATTATAAAAAATAGAGGAGCCAACTTCGGTGTCAACAGAGTAAATAGGATTACTTGGTTGGGTTTTTCTACTCACCATGTAATTTAGCAGCACTTCTCTATACAATCTCCTTTCTTGGCCAAAAATAGGGATAGTAGCAAACGACATGTCCATCTACAAGGTTCCATTTAATTTTGCAGCCCAAGATCTAGATAACAAGATGCCTAATTTTGGGGGGATGTCGGCAACCACCATGTCCATGACCAGATTTTTTGATGGGATTTGAGACAATGATACGACCAAACATTTGATCAAACCTAAGAATTTCACCTTCCTTGAGTCAAAAGAGAAAAGGTCTTTATAAGGTCTCATAATGTCTAGGCCTAACTCATTCATGACCACCTTGGGCATGAGATTATGCGATGCGCCTGAATCTAACATGGAATTATGTAAGGTCATGTCATGAATTTTAAGGATATCATAGAAAGGAGGAACATCATCAACATCACCACTTTCTTCTACGCACGGGCCAAACAAGATGGCAGAGTAGTCGTATTGTATGTTCAAGGTGTTAGGAGCTTCTTCCATATTTAACATTTTAATGATCTGATTTCTATACTCTCCCTTCTTGATCAGCTCATTAAATGGAACAGATATTTTTATTTTAGCCATTTCGCTTTCAAAATTAAAAGGAGGAGTTTTTTCTACCTCTTTGACTATCGTTTCCTTTCCTGCCTCATGTGATTTCTTTAGGGATTCTTCCTTTGATTTTCCTTTCTCCATTACATCCCTTATTGAATTATCTTTCTTCGATTGGCTTGAAGAATGAGTGTTCATCTGGAGTTCCCTTGTGGGATTTTCCTTCGGAAGCTTCGCGGGCACCTATTTACTTATGAGGTTATACTTCTTTTGAAACTACATAATAGCATTGTGGTATCCTTTCCTAAACTCTTGTGTTTTCAATGACAACATATCATCATTCTCCAGCATAAAGTCGTCATTAGCATCCATAAATTGATCGCGCTCTCCTTTTTTTAAGAACATGTATGTTTCTGTATCATCGCAGCAATGCATCTAGTCTTGGATTATTTGATTAAAATCTTAGTTTGCATAGATTTTTTGGAAAGGAGGTCTTATCTACTGATCACCTTGATCTCTCTAGTTTCTTTTCCTGATCTGTGGAACTAGGGCTCTTCTAAAATTTTGATTTCTAGACTAAAAATCATTTTTCTCCCTAGTGGTAGGTTTGTTCTCCACAGACATCCTTTCCATGAGTTTTTCCATAGTCTTCATCATCAAGTCAGATTTTTCATATGATGATTGAGATGTAGAGGGTTGTGTATCGCCTTGGGGCTTCTTCCCATTTCTGTCAAAATAATGTTTGATCTTCTCCAATGCCATCAGATTTACTTCAACTTCAATCGCGTCACTCATCATGGCATCTAATGTATTATATGTTCTTTATCTTAGCAGCAAGGAAAAGTAACTGTCAAAAGAATCATCATATCGAAGGTGGGAAACTTCAGGGGGAGGCTTGACTTCTATGGGAATTGAATTGTAAACATTCATGAATCTGGTCGAGAAATATTGCACCGTTTCATCTGGTGATATTTTTATATTATTGTATTGAGTTAGTAACAGAAGAGGATTGTTTTTATCACCCCATCTGGAAAGAAACAGTGTTTCAAAAGATGCAAAATCAGGGATGCTCGCTGCTTAAAGGGCTTTGAACCATTTTTTGACCTCCCCTGAGAGACTCTTCGCAAACAATCTCATTTTTGCATCCTCGTGATCTACCTCTTCCAAGTCAACAAAATCATTAAACTAATCTAAGTGTTTTTGGGTTGAAGCATTTCCTTTGGCATCGTATAATTTAATTCTCTGATTATAATTCTAAGGAAAATCATGTAATTGGGCTAACAAGGTGAGAGGGGTGAACCTGGCGGCCATGAATCTAGGAGGAATTTGAACTGGCTGGATGGTTTGAATGGGGATTATGGTAGTTCATTGGGGGTTGGTTGGCATCAAAGATTTGAATTTTTTCTCATCAAAAATGATTTCATTCAAATAGGATTTTGATTTGGACCTTAATAGAGTTTGTTAAAATAGTAAATCAAATTCAAGGTTGTCAATTATTTTTACTCCGTCTTTAGGTAAAGATAGGTTCATGTCCAGTTAATATAAAGGGTCTGTTATCCTTTCCTTTCCTTTGCGCAGAAATTTTTCAGGATCAGACACAGATGTTGTAGGCTCTGGATCAGGGTTTGCTCTAGTGTAAACTTTCTTAGGAGACAGGATTTATGATTCTGACTACTATGTTCCACTGATCTTATTTAATGAAGTCACTAGGATAAAATATGTTTTAGCTAATATAGGTTTCTGACCCACTGTTACCCTCACGGATCAAATTTACAGCTTTAGTCGTTTTCCAATTGAAAGTTTTCAATTTCGCCCTCGGCAACAACACCAAGATGTTAGCACTTGGTAAATTGTCAAGCTGAAGAGAAACGAACTACCAAGGTAACCTACATACCAACTTTAAAACTGGAAACTAACCTTTCCAATCTAGAGAGGGATCTCTCTGAGACCTAGTCTATGATAGATAATGTCTTTCGATTTTTGACTAGATTTATATGTTTGAGAAATGTTTCTGGTTTCGCTAGCAAGGAAATGCAGAAATTTGGGCTATGGAGTCAACCTCCTGAAAACAAGAGAAATCAATAACTGGTAAAAGAAACTGAGAGGATGAAGGCTAAATAGGAAATGGTCTTTCAGTTTAAATTTCGTCATGTATGGCAGAAGAAAAGAGGACATAAAGCAAATCAGAGCGCCATTAAAGATGAATTATAACTTACTTAGAAGAGAACACAGAGTTTAAATGGTTAAGTCTAAAGCACTGCACGATGAATTTTAAACTCATCAAACATTCCAATTTAAACAAAAGGAACATAAATGAATTCACAGGAAACAGGAAGTACATACATAGATAGGATCATAATACTTCAAACCACCACCATTAGAATATTTTCATCAAATCTTCAAGACCTCTGCATTGTTATTTCTATTCAGATTCAAAGATTACATTCAAAATTCATTTGTCTACACTACTTTGCCAACCTGGATTACATCGAAAAAATAAAATATATAGAAAACTCACGCCCTCTCGGGCTGCTATGCCTTGAACTACTTTCCTATAGAATTTTGGATTATGTTACTTCCTCCCCAGGCAAACTTTTGAATAGAGTTTACCAAAAATAGAAACCTGAATGCACCCAATCACAACATAACCAACACATTTGTCTCAATCATTCGGTCATGAGTAATATTCAGTCATCAAGTTGTGGTAAATCGGCGTTTTCTTTCACGAGGTGCCCGAATAATCGAGCGCACTATTGGAAATTATGTCACCTTATATGACGATCTCTCATTTTTGTTCCACGATCATTGGTTCTCGCAAGCACATGGAAAGTTGGTGTAGCAGATGTACATATGTGGTCACTCGCACAACTCCAAGTGACAACAACGGTTGGGAGGCCATGCATCTCTTCCAAAATTGGAATGCATTTCACTTATACCTACCCTCCTCAATAGGTAAGTTACAGCATCTGCGCAACGAATATTCACTGCACAGGTGCCCAATCAGACTTCTTGTTACCAGAAGGAAACAAGATATGTGGGGAGAAATATTCCATGCCATGATCAAAAAGGACAAAATGGGGTTGTCTCACTCATGCCTCGGGCCTCACCTGCAACCTTAAAACTCTGAGTGTTTTTCTAAGAGTCCAGTTTTGTTTGTTTAGATTCTTCACCTATCTCCACAAGATCTCATTTCCTTTCAGTTTTGCTTGAGCACTGGCGAGAGCCGCACGAGTGTTATCCATGATCGGTCTGCATTCCTTGAAATTCTCTAAGATTGTTTTTTATGACACCCTATCTTCCTCCCGCAGCTGGATAATTACGTATTGTGCCTCTAGGAGTTGTCTTTTGAGCCAATTTACATTCCTTGCTTGACTATGCGACGCTGGTGTTTCAATAGTCCTTTCTTCCAGTTGTCTTCTTAATTCTCTATTTTCTTGATACACTTCGGCGATAGCGAGGTGCACTTGTTTCAGCTACTACGATGAATCCTAAACATTCACATTTTCATCACCTGACCTCCTCCACCTTTCACAAAATCCCATGCTTGAACCTTCAACAAGATCTAGCCGAACGATGCACATGAGTAATCTCTCGAAAGTAGACTGGGTGCGTGGTTCACTGGGAGCTTCGATATCCTCAGGTTTCTTAATCAACCCTGGCATGCCTCTTTTCTGAGGTGTTGGCTGGTGGCATGACGAGTATTCTATTTCCATTCCCTTTCCCATGACATATTCCTTTCTTTCCTCTGCGCTGTGGAATTTTTTTTCCCTCGCAGATAGAGGAATGTCTCATTTGGGGTCTCTGGGGATGTTAACTGCAATCATGAATGAATCCCAGTATTTGTTCAAACATTTGAATTCTTTTACAACCATCAGCCTGATTAATGAAAAATGGGATAAATGGTTCCCTAGTTGGTCAGCCTCGGCATGGACGTTGTCTGCCATCTTTTCCAAGCTTTGATGCAAGAAGAAAGGTATATTCAAAGGTTTTTTCCCTCTAAAGTGCATCAGCAGCTTGATGTGATATGGGTACACTCTGTCAAACCTTCCTTCACAGGTGAAATATCTTCTGATTACCTTTAGGATCTTTTGGAAAGTCTCCCAGAGGTACTTGCTTATAACTGTAGATTTTAACCTTGTACAATATTTACTGCAAACAAATTTTTAGTAAAAGAACAGGAAAGATACAATGGAAAATACAAACATTACACAGATATTTTTCCCTTCGAAACCCAAAATAGGAAAACCATCATGTTCTATATTCATTCATCATGATACATTGTTTAAAATACAATATACATATAGGATCCAACAGCATCCAAAACCATCGGCAAAAAACCATGTGCCAAAAAAACACCTAAACATGTGACAGGTTTCCTGAGGCAGAAAAAAAAAATTCGAGGGTGTTTCCCCTTCACCCCCCCTCTAACCCCCCTACGCGCCCAGCGCAACGCACAGACACTACTGCTTGTACAAAGGATATAACACATACCCAACATTCTCCCACTTGTTGTTTTCTTTGCATATAGGGGGTTACAGGGTTACATATTCAACAATTCAGGGCCCATGGATCCTCTACACCAAGAGAACTTCTCAGTGCTCAAATATTTTGTTAATGAGTCTGCAACATTCTTCAAAGTGTCCACCTTCATCAGCAATACTTTCTTTTCTTCAATCATGTCTCTCACAAAGTGATATTGAATATCAATATACTCATACAAAGAATATAACAAATACCCAACAGTAACGTCGGCTCCAATTTTCCCATTTAGATAGTTGGGCTTGATAAAGTCTTTATAGCACAAAATGTCTAAAGGCATGCCTTTAAACCAATTTTCACCGCATTCAGGGATCTTCATCTCAGCTGACAGAGTTTCCTCCATCACTCGGAAGGTGATTCCTACAATGGTCACGCAGACTCAGGAAACTTGAGGATGAACTGCTCAGCAAGCTTCACATTGTACCCTTTGATCTTTTCAAAAAAGCACATACATCTGACTAGTTCAAAAGATGCCCTGATTTCTTGATCTTCATTTATTAATTCTAGGTCTTGAGGCTCAGACCTCAGGGCCCCACAACTTCTCACCTTCTTTCTTATGCTTAGGGACGTTGCCATGATGCCAGTATATATTTGTCTCATGCATGCGGTAATGAACGGTAACACCCTCTCTGTGTGGAAAATAAGAATGACGCACTTTAGAGAGATTGCTAGATAGGTGGTAACGGAATCTTTGTGCGACAACAAAATCAGTCATAGCAGTCCATGGCACGGAAAAAAGGTGCAATGGAAAAATTCAGCGCAGTGCAAAATAACAAATGGAGGCTTGTCATGGTAGGAAATAACGACAGAAAATTCTGGTGCAGTAGAAAAGTATTGGGATACTTGTCGCGAGACAGAGAATTTAGGCGCAGTGAGAAATTCAGCGTGATAGGAGGAACTTCCAAAGAATAAAGGCTAACCGCGATAAGAAATAATGTCCAACACGCTAGTTTGCAGGGAACTCCAACAGACTTTAAAGAATGATTGAAAATGACGAAGGAGAGGTGGCAACTTGAATCAAAGGACTTACAATACGAATGATGGAAATCAGCTTTCACAGAGTGAAGGGCTCTGTAGCTTGCAGAAAAAAACATAGGCAATGCACAAATATAGAAATTAAAGGAGAGGCATGCAGGGTGACCAATATTTATACTTGAACGGGTAAGGAACGAAATCATGGAAGAGGACAATAAATCCATGGCAATGAGAAGTTTGGAAGCAAGTTGAATATTTGTGCAGCAAACTTGTGTGATGGGTACACTTTGAAGTGTGCCAACTATAAATGATAAAAGCGACAGAGTATACATGATAGGAGCGTCGTGATTATTCACCTTTCTGACTTCATAATTAGGTGATGATGTTCATTATACATTTCGATGTGACCTTTATCCCAACAACCTGCCTCAATCTCTGGCATGTAAATTCCCCTTTTCTGATAGGACACGATCTTTAAGGAAAGGGACCTTTACAAGTCACCATGACTAATCATTACGCCCTTTCCCAACTCCAAGGGCCAAACCCGCTACTTGTTGATTTTGACCCATTCATTATTTGGTCATTGACCTCACACTCTTTGAACACGTGAACTACGACACATCTAGGACTAACTCTAAATACAAAAATCACAGTGATAACAAGTGGTATCAGAGCGGTTTTCTCCTTGTCATTCTTAATCCATGTCCTTGATGAGGTCAGGGTACAAAGAATTGGGTCTTGAGATTGTTTCTCTTGAGGACAAAAGCTCTCGCACGCCCAAGCGACCTCTCATGGTGGGAGAAAAGAAAGATGACGATATAGGAGATCTTTTCAAAATGTTGCTCGAGGAAGCCCTCACGCAACAGAGGAACAAGATGATGGATAGTTTTGTGCAAATACTTTGGTGGCTACCAACAGGCGACACATCTTCCTCGAACGGAGGCACCTCCCCCTTCAAGGTACAAATCAACTTTGATATCCCTATATTTGAAGGTCATATAGATGAAAATGTAGACAAATGGTTGAATCTACTAGAAGGGTATTTCTCTGTCCATAACTTTTCGAATAGAAATGATCCAGGATCTTTTCGTCATGTGAATTATTAAAGAATTGTATTAAATGAGCATAAACAAGAGTACACCATAAAAGAAGGAAAAGCTCAAAATGAAAGAGACATAATCATGCAATATGAACACAAATAACTTGATAACGAAGTTTGTCCCTGGTGGACTATGTCTCCGGGTCCTGCTCTCAAATGGGTAGGTCTTTTTATTAACTCCACAAAAGAATTGGGCAAAATACACAAGTATACCTCATTTTGGAGTTAAGCCATAGAATCTTTTCTCAGATCATAAAGCTAACACCACCACTATGTTTGTGGTGTCGTTTTACCTAAAATGACTGCATCACACCTCAATCCGAGTCTGCCACTTTCGGACCCAAGAAAAGTCTCACCTCGATTCTCGTGCCTCTGTCTCGAAATTCGATCCTCTTCTGTATGGGCGCTCCCTTGGTTATCCTCCTAAATTATACAAATTTATCACCAAGTGTTGTTCTAAATTGTAATGAGAACTCCCCATACATGAGAGATGAACCCCCTTTTTATAACCCAAAAGGGGCATCTTTACATAACAAAATAATTAATTACAACCCCTTTTTAAAAATCCACTTGGATAAGGTTGTTTAGCATCTTGGCCATTTGTTCCAATAGTATGGAATGGTTTGTTTGAGCCATTCTTTAAATATGGCATATATATAAAACAAATATTATAAACAAACCCCATTAAAATAGGGCGTAGGGCATATCTTTTAATGATTGTTGTTTGTTGTAAAACCCACTTATCCAAAGTCTAACCCGTGGCATATATAATTATGGAGAGCAGGAATATTGGAGTTGTTGTAAACCATAATATATCATTTGTTGCATGTGGTGGATCACGTGCAAAGGTAGGACTTGGTCTCTTGCACATGTGAATGAACCGTGGGTCGATGGCTAAGCCCTCGGCCTTTTCTCGTAGACAATAAATAAATTGCAACCATATAATAATAATTTTCCATATGTACAATAGATCACGTGATGTGGTGTAGTGCAGCATGTGTATGTGGGGCCTTGGGCCTAGTGAGAGGTCTTGAGTTCGAATCTGGTGGAGTGATACACGTTTTTCACATACCAGCCATTGGAGGGGTGCCACGTGGTACCATATAACTGGTCGACCAAAACTGCCACTTGTCACAATATGATTTTCCCATAAAGTTGACACATGTCATCAACTAGATTGCCCACGTGTTTGCATCCAAGCGATGCCATCTTGCCAACTCAATTGTTCCACGTGTCACCCTTGCAGTGGTTCCACGTGTCATTTTGACTTTTGTCTTTTTGACCAAGTTTGACTAAACTTTGACCACTTATAACTTTTGATCTGTAACTCTGTTTGACAAGCCATTTGTGTCGTTAGAAATCTTGCGAATCTCTCTTCGAGATTATTCCCTTTTCACTGAGTTTCAGGAATTTTGAATTTTTTTTTCCCTTTCTCTGCCTGTTGAAGCCATTATGAGCGTTATGATTTGCTTATGTGTGTTCTAAGTTGTCTTAACATTCTCTGGATCATTTTTGGATCACGCCTTCCCACTGAGATATTTTTGGACCACCAAAAGCTTTCATCAATCAACTGGTAAGTGAGGGAAGAGTTCCCTCACCTTATCCTTCTCAATCCACTTTGCCTTGCTTAGATGTGTGCCCTTTAAGCCTACTCGAAGATAATCAACATCACGCCTACGTGAAGTCCTCGTCCTTCTATCCAGGATGATATCTTCTTGTAACTCATCCAAGTACTCAGGTGAAAACTCATCAACTGAAGGTATTGAAACTTCCTCATCCTAATCCATGATCATGGGAGGCTCAAAAAGTTTCAAATTCTCTACGTTCACAACTGAATATATCTGCATATAAGGTGGAAGATCTAAACGAAAAGCATTAGTGTCGCTTTTCTCCAAAATAGTGAAGGGTCCATATCGGATGGGCTTGAGTTTCTTTCCTTCACCCTTCAATCATTCCTTGCTAATTTGAATCCATACCCAGTCTCCAACCTGGAACTGATGATCAACCATGTGTTTGTCATGTCCAACTTTATATTGTGCTTGACTCTTCTCCAATTGTTCCCTGACTACCTGGTGTATCTGTTGAATCCTATGGATGAACTTACGGGCTCTGTCCTCTGTTCGTTCTTCATTCACATTGACATCTCTCCCATACATAAAGTCTAAAGGAACCTTTGGTAGGTACCCATAACACGTCTCAAAAGGTGAACTCTGTGTGGATGAATGTAAATCTTGATCATAAGCATGTTGTACATAAGGTATATGTTCATCCCATAACTTAGGATGCTTGTTGCAGTGGCCTCGAAGAAAAAGTACCATTGTTTTGTTTACCACCTATGTCTGTCCATCGGTCTATGGATGAAAAGAAGTGCTCCTCTTCAATTTGGTGTCCATCATTCTCCACAAGCTAGTCCAAAAATCCCCAAGGAATTGAGTATCTTGATCCGAGACAATGGACGTGGGTAATCCAAAGTGAACCCAAACATGCTGAAAAAAGAGATTAGAAGTCTACTCAGAAGTGATCTTATTTTTACATGGCATCAAGATACACATCTTGTTGAACCTATCCACTATGACATACAAATAATCATGACCCCCTCTGGTCATTGGTAAACCCCCTACAAAATCCATGGAAATACTTTCCCATGGATGGGATGGAACAGAGAGTGGTGAGTATAGCCCCAATTTTATATTATTGGGCTTACAAGTAGAACACATCACACACCTTTTACATATTTACTTACAATTTATTTCATTTGAGGCTAGTAACAAAACCTTTGCAAATGAGCCACAGTTTTTCCTACCCCAAAATGCCCAAACACAAGAGAAGTATGAGCTTCTCGTATTACATGGACTCATTCACTTGTAGGAATACATAGCTTCCCAAGATGATAGAGTAACTTTCCCTGCAGACAATAGTTCTCTACATGTGCACCATGGGTTAGCTTCTCATATACTTCTTTAAAATCTTCATCGATGGCATATTGTTCTACATAACTATCATGAGATAAAGAAGTATTCTTCAAAATAATAGAAGCAACAATAGGAGGTCTAGAAATCATATCGGCTACATTGTTACTTGTACCCTTCTTGTACTTGATTACCAAATGAAATTGTTGTAGAAAACCCATCCATGTGTAGTGCCAAGATTGTTGCAATTTGGTCTGTGCCTGGAGATATTGTAAGGGCTGGTGATCTGTTTGTATGATGGTTTCCTTCCCTAACAAGTAATGCTTCCATTTATTTACGCTTTGAACTAACGCATACAACTCTTTATCATATGTAGGATAGTTAACAAAATCTTGGTTAAAATTCTCATAGTGGTAATAGATAGGCTTACGATATTGGATCAATTCTGCACCCATGGCGTATCCAATAGCATCTGTCTCGATCTCGAATGAATTTTGAAGGTTCGACAGTGCTAATACTGGTGCAGTACTGATCTTCTCCTTCAAAATGTTGAAATCTTTTTGTTGTTGTCCTTCCCACTGAAAAGTGTTCTTTACACTGGTTAAGGCATGCAAAGGAGCTATGATAAAAGAGAAGATGGGAATGAATCTCCTCCAATACTGGACTGCACCCAAGAAGCTTCGAAACTTGGTTACACTCTTTGGCTCATGTGATTTCACAATCACTTCAATTTTGGAATGATCAATCTTCACTTGTCCTCGTCCCACGATATGACCTAAGTAGACAAGTGCAGTCTTGCCAAATTCACATTTAGACATTTTCACATACAGCTTTACCCTCTGCAAAGTATCCAATACTTGTTTTACATGCCTTACATGTTCATCCCAAGTCTCGCTGAAAACAAGATTGTCGTCTAAATATACAATCACAAAGTCATCCAGGAAAGGTCTAAATACATCATTCATCACACGCATGAAAGGTTCTTGAGCATTACAAAGCCCAAACGACATAACTAACCACTCAAACAATCCTTGTTTGGTTTTAAAGGCATTCTTCCATGGATCATGTTCTGCAACCCTGATTTTATGATATCCACTGTGCAAATCCAACTTAGTGAAATAAACAACATTCTTTAACTGATCAAGTAAATCATCTATGTGAGGAAGAGGGTATCGATTTTTCACGGTGATCTTATTTAAAGCCCGGTAATCGACACACATTCGCCATGTGCCATCTTTCTTTGGCACCATCATGATCGGAGAACCACAAGGAGATGAATTGGGCTTGATGACCCCTTGATCTAATAAGCCTTGTACCTACTTCTTGATCTCTTTCATCTCCACAACTGACATCCTGTACATCCCCACATTAGGCAAAGGAGAATCCTGTTGCATATGTATCTCATGTTGGATTTCCCTCTTAGGAGGTAATCCATATGGTTCCTAAAAAATATCATCATACTTAGAAACAATTTCAATTAATTCATTTTTATGAGATGGATCACATCCCTGGAAAGCGTCAGATGTCTCAACATATTTCTCTTTGACGACCATGAGTACATATCTCTTATTAGTGGTTATGATTCTTTTCATTTGCTCTACACTAACAAGCATCGTATTCACCCTCAAGCTGTGAGCTCTAACAATATATTCCACTCCCCCTTCTGTAAGGTGGTATTTGTTCTCATGACGAAAGAAGACTGTTTTTCTATCATAAAGATATGGACTTCCCAACACTATGCCACATATATCAAGAGGTACAACATCCAAATCTACCTCATCAATCAAATTTGAAGCAATAGAAAATATAACCCTACATTGTTTGGTGACATTAAGTTTTGCTTTGTCACATACCCAACCAAGAGGGTAAGACTTTGGATGTGGTTTTGTTACAAGAACCATCTTCTTGACAAGTGCTTCATATATTAAGTTTACTTGGGAACCCAGATCAAATAGTGTATCTATCTTAGTATGTTTAGATACAACTCATATATGAAATAACTCATTCCTCTTTCGTTCATCACTATGAGATTCATCACTGGAAATTGAACTAGCATGAAGAGAATCTTTACCTTGTACTCCAGTTGTTGTGATATTTCCTTCATCTCCCGATTCGGAATGATATGATGGATAGTTTTGTGCAAATCATTTGGCGGCTACCAACAGGCGATGCATCTTCCTCAAACAGAGGCACCTCCCCCTTCAAGGTAAAAATCAACTTTGATATCTTTATATTTGAAGTTCATATAGATGCAGATGTAGACAAATGGTTGAATCTACTAGAAGGGTATTTCTTTGTCCACAACTTTTCGAATAGAAATGATCCAAGATATTTTCGTCAGGTGACTTATTAAAGAACTGTATTAAATGAGCATAAACAAGAGTACAACATAAATAAGGAAAAGCTCAAAATGAAAGAGACATAATCTTGCAATATGAACACAAAGAACTTGATAATGGATTTCGTCCATGGTGGACTACGTCTCCAGGTCCTGCTCTCAAATGGGTAAGTCTTTTTATTAACTCCACAAAAGAATTGGGCAAAATACATAATTATACCTCATTTTGGAGTTAATACATAGAATATTTGCTCAGATCAGAAAACTAACACCACCACTACGTTCGTGGCATCGTTTTACCTAAAAATAACTGTCTCCATGCCTCAATATGAGTCTGGCACTTTCGGACCCAAAAAAAGTCTCACCTCGATTCTCGTGCCTTTGTCTCGAAATTTGAGCCTCTTCTTTATGGGAGCTCCCTTGGTTCTTCTCCTAACTTATACAAATTTATCATCAAGTTTTGTTTTAACTTGTAATGAGAACTCCCCCTGTACATGAGAGATGAACCCCCATTTTATAACCTAAAAGGTGCATCTTTACATAACAAAATAGTTAATTACAACCCCTTTTTATAACCTAAAAGGTGCATCTTTACATAACAAAATAATTAATTACAACCCTTTTTAAAAATCCACTTGGATAAGGTTGTTTAGCATCTTGTCCATTCGTTCCAATAGTATAGAATGATTTGTTTGAGCCATTTTTTAAATATGGCATATATAAAACAAATATTATAAACAACCCCCATTAAACGTTTTGCACATACCAGCCATTGGATGGGTGCCATGTTGCAGCCCATGACTGGGCCACATGGCACCATATAATTGGGCCACCAAAACTACCACTTTTCACAATATGATTTTCCCATGAAGTTGACATGTGTCATCACCTAGCTTTCCCACGTGTTTTCATCCTTTCCATGTCATCTTGCCAGCTCATTTGTGCCACGTGTCACCCTTGCAATGGTGCCTTTTTGACCAAGTTTGACTGAAATTTGACCACTTATAACTTTTGATACATAAATTTGTTTGACGAGCCATTTGCATCGTTAGAAATCTTGCGATGCGCTCTTCGCGATCGTTCCCTTTTCACTGATTTTTAGGAATTTTGAATTTTTTTTCCCTTTCTCTGCCTGCTGAAGCCATTCTAAGTGTTTGGATTTGCTTTTGTGCATTCTTAGTTGTCTTAACCTTCTCTGGATCATTTTTGGATCAAGAAAAAATATTACTTTTTCACTCTTCAAAGCCATTCCCCATGTCAAATATTGGTGGGAAACCTTCTCTGAGCAAAAGGAAACAGAGGAACCCTCATTATTTACAGTCGCAGTCATCTGGGAGTCCTTCAGGAATGTTATTAAGGAATAATACTACCATGTCTAAAGTTATGACGACATGTATACAAAATGGACCACACTGCAGCAGGAAAGAGACCAAGCAATGCCAGAGTTCACAAATATCTTCCATACCTTGCGCACCAAGTTGGGTATCAAATATTTTGAGAGAAATTTGGTGCTCAAGTATCGCGGTGGTATACATAGATACATCCAGGAAAAAATGGAGTTTATGGGCATCTCGTCCCTGGGCATGGACTACCGATATGTCGTCAAAATCGAGCATAAGCTTAAACAAAAGACACGACAATTTGGGCCTAGGAACCCCTCACAACAAAAGCAAGGAAAGGGTGGCCCCAACCTGTAGAACAAAGGATATAGCAAAGATAGACAGATGCAGGACAACCAGTCCAAGCCAAAAGAAAATATGGACATTAGAAAGAGAAAGAAAGATATCGATAAGTGGTGTGACTTCCATAATATCCCCTAGCATAACACAATTGATTGTCGCTCAATACAGTTGTTGGTGGCTGAGATGAAAGCCTCTGAATCAGATGCAGAATCTGACTCTTAGTCAGAACTAGAAAGGTGGAGACAGATCATGGACGAGAAACCCAGTGCTACCATTGCTACCACCAAGCGCCAACCTGGTGAGCCAGATGAGCCAGAGGAAGGTGAGCGCCTTTTTCATTCACAAATGTGGGTGAAAGGCACCACACTACACTCCATCATTGATAGTGGTAGCCAGAAGAACCTCATCTCAGTAGAGGTCGTCAAGCGGCTATCCCTGCCGAAAAATCCACACTCGCAACCTTGCACCATTGGATGGATCCGCCAAGGAATCGATCTCTGCGTCATCGAGCAGTGTCACCTGTCATATGGCATCAAGCCCTTCAAAGTTGAGGTATTGTGTGATGTTTCTCCTCTTGAATTTTGTAATGTTCTTTTGGGTGAACCTTATTTATGGAAACGTCATGTTGTATATAGTCTAAGCCTCACAGTGTTATTATTACTTTGAATAGGAAATTATAAATAATACCCAAGGTAGTCCCACCTAGTGATATTTCCTTTATCTCTTCCAAGCAATGCAGGAAGGTCATCTCCCATACCCAAGAAGTTTGTCTTCTTCGTGATTCGCTCTCAGAGTGAGAAAAATATTGCAGCCACATCCAGGGCCTCCACAACCAACCTCTCCACACAGCATAATCAAGTGGATAAGGTCATGGAATAATACTAAGATATCTTCTCCTCGCCTATTGGGGTACCTGTACACTGTCAGGTCAAGCATCCCAATGATATGACCCCCGGTGCACCGCTACCCAATGGGCTAGTCTATCTTCGCTCTATGTTAGAGAATGAGGAGATCAAGAAGAATATCTAAGAACTTCTCCACAAGGGGCACATATGTCCCATATCATCGCCTTGTGGGAGCCCAATCATTCTGGTGCAAAAGAAAGATGGGACTTGGCGACTCTGTATTGATTACCGGTCCCTGAATAAAATCACAGTCAGGAACCGGTACTCGATTCCCCGAATCGACGAATTCCTTGATCAACGCATGGGAGACAAACACTTTAGTAAGATTGATCTGAATACTGGCTACCACTAGGTTCCAATAGAACATATAGATGTATGGAAGACCACATTCAAGTCAAAAGAAGGTCTTTTTGAATGGTTGGTCATGCCCTTTGGTTTGAAAAATGATCCAACAACTTTCATGAGGATGATGTACAATATCCTGTGATATTTCACCAATACTTTTGTAGTGGTGTATCTGGATGACATCCTCATCTATAGAAAGACTTGGGGGGAACACTTGCAGCATATTCAACAGGTTATGCACACCTTGCGGTAGCAGACGCTATATTCCAACTTGGAAAAATTCTCCTTCGGCATGGAAAGGGTCCATTACCTAAGCTACATCGTTGATCAGCATGGTGTACATGTGGATTGATATGTATTTAGGAGTGGAACGAACTGATAAATAGACTGAATACAATAAACATAGAGATATGAAGAAAAACACAGTTATCCAGTGAATAGTATCTTCTATTGAATAAATGAAATAGGCTTAAACTGTAAAATTGTAGAACTGAAACACTTGCTCGAATGGTGGTAGTTATCTCTAAGAAGAGATGTGGTTTCTATGCACATCTGTATGAGAAGAATGATTACAATGAGGCTCTAGAGGCCTTTTTGATATTACTAATGAATTCCAAAACCCTAGACATCCAAAAACCTAACCCTAGGAGGTGAAACGCCAAAAGTCATGTGGGCCCCTATGGGTAAGTTTGTACCTCAAATTCTCAGGGTCGTAACTTTTGTATACGACCTCTGTTTTAGGCATGTGATAGCCCGTTGGAAAGGTATTTCATAGAAATACACATTAATCTATCAAACTCTAACTCCATTTACATTTTCATTGTGGAGAGACAAAAAAACATTGTTTAGGGCTCCAAAATGGCCCTGGAAGTACAGCAAGATGTACTGACATGGAACATACAAAATAAGTCAGTTGGATTAGGTGACAGGCCACAAATATCCACCTGGAAGATGAGTAGGGATTCAGACAACCCCATAAGTGTATAAGCCACAATTACAAAGAATTACAGAAGAACGTGTTGAACTAAAAATGGACAAGAGGAGCCAGTTAAAATAGGTGGGTGGCCACTAATATCCATCTGGATCAATCCTCCCCCCTTAGGAAGTAATGGTCTCCATTGCGTTGAGTTCCCCCATCAGATGAGGAAAATTTTACTAGATTCATCCCCTGGTGAGCCACTTTCCTTGGTGTAGGAGTTGGCATACCTTGACAACCCGATAAAGCTGGATCCTCTGTTGGCGAGTGCCCTCGACCTGTCTGTCCACTATCTGATCAGTCGATGTGTGTTCCATGCAGTCAGGTTTGAGCTCTATTGGTTTCAATTTTTATGTGATCTCTGAGGTGTCCAATAATGGTGTAAAATATGGTTGAAGGAGGTCCACATTGAACACTGGGTAGAGGCCAAGGAAGGGTGGAGAGTTGAGCTCAAAATCATTGCTACCCATAGCCTTAGTGATAGTGTAAGGCCCATAGCAAAGTGAGTGGAGCTTTCGATGGGTCCATGTGAGACGCTTCTTCTGCAAATGTAACCAGACTTTGTCTCTAATATGAAACTGGTGTGGTACCTTTTGGTGATCATGGCACTGCTTGTACTTAGCATTGGATTTCTGCAAAATCTCTTCGACTTGTTGGCGGATGTGCTGAATCTGCTCAATGAATATGGTGGATTTTTGGGTCTCAAAATGAACATGGGAAGAGTCTGTCTATTTGGTAGAAAGAGGTAGTACAACATCAATGGGACCCAAGGGTTGGAATCCCAGCCCCACCTGAAATGGGTTATGTCTGGTGGATCTATGAAGACTCATGTTGTAACTATGTTGAACATAGAGGAGACTCTCATCCCATGTACGTGGATGCTTAGAGTTGTACATGCGAAGGATGTGCAAAATCATATGATTGAAGACCTTTGTTTGGTCGTCTCTTTGGGGGTGGGAAGCAGTGGATTTAGTGAGCTTGGTGTCCAATAGTGACCAAAGACTCAACTGAAATGTGTTGAGGAACATGTTGTCCTGATCGAAGATGATGGTATGTGGTATCTCAAAATAGACCCACACTCATTCGAAGAATATCTTGGCAGTATCTTCCGCTATAATATTCTTCTTGTAGGCTATGAGGATGGCCATATTCAAAAACCGATCAACCACCACAAATACGTAGTCATTGCCTTAATGGTGGACAGAAGGCCAAACATGTAATCCATTAAAATGGACTCCCAAGGCTTCTCGGGAGTAGTAAGAGGGGTTCATAAGCCTTACTTCTTGATGGATGGCTTGGAAATGGCACAGGTAGTGCAAGATCTAATATACTTGCTAGCGTCTTGTCAAATTTTTGGCCAATAAAAATGTTTCTAAAGGACCGCGATTTTCTCCACCCCAAAATGTCCTTCCATCCGACTGTAGTGGGATTCCCAAATCAGCTTTACATGCTCACTTGAAGGAACACAGAGATGGAATAAATCACATAACAGTTCATCATGAATGTGAAAATTGGTGACAGTCAAACTTATACCCAAAAGATGATAGGTGGTGGCGAAGTCTGGATCTTGTTGATAAAGTTGGGGTCGATCAGATGCCTCATGGCCATAGGAATGGAGCATAGTGGTGAGTGCAGCCACGCAAGGTCGACTAAGGCAGTCAATGACACAATTTTAGATCCATTTCTTACACTTTATGTTGAAATGGAACTGCTGCAGGTAGGTGGACCACTTTTGATGGTGGTTGTTCTACAATTTCCCTTGTGTCTATATGAACTGCAGAGGCTTGTGATCAGTGTGGATAATCGTCTCCCTTCCCATAATGTAATGTTTCCATTGAAGATAAGCTTGTACAATGGAATACATTTCCTTGTCATAGGTGGGGTATTTCCGGACAGTATCTGAGACTGTCTAACTATGGTATGACATCAGATGATCATGTTGAGTAAGAAATGTGCCTACATCATAGTCAGATGCATCAGTCTCAATATTGAACGGTTGTTGTAGATCAGACCAGGAGAGTACTGGAGCTGAGAACAAGTGATGCTTTAGATCATCAAATTACCGTTGTTGTTCCTTCCCCCATGTGAACTTTTCCCTACCACGGCCCTTGGTCACCTGACTGAGGGCCCATACAATATGGGAGAATCCCAACACGAACCGTCGATAGAAGTTGGTCAGTCCCAAGAAGCTCTGAAGCTCAATTAGTGTTGTCGGGGCTCGCCAATCACGAATGACTTGGATATTAGCTGGATCAACATGTACCCCATGCTCATGAATAATGTAGACCAAGTATTAGACCCTGTTCATGCCAAATGAGATTTTTTCCAAGTTGCCATATAGCATTTTTCCAAGAGCATAGTTGATTAGCATGATGTACATGTGGATTGATGTGGATTTAGGAGTGCAACGAACTGATTAATAGAATGAATACAATAAACATGGAGATATGAAGAACAACACATATATTCAGTGAACAATATCTTCTATTGAATCAATGAAATAGGTTGAAACTGTAAAACTGCAGAACTGAAACAATTGCTCAAATGGTGGTAGTTATCTCTAAGAAGAGATAAGGCTGCTATGCACATATGTTTGAGAAAAATGATTACAATGAGGCTCCATAGGCCTTTTTGATATTACTCATGAATTCCAAAACCCTAGACATCCAAAATCTAACCATAGGATGTGAAACGCCAAAATTCATGTGGGCCCCTATGGGTAATTTGGTACCTCAACTTCTCGAGGTCATAAATTTTGCGTACGAACTCTATTTTAGGTGTGTGATAGCATGTTGGAAAGGTGTTTCATAGAAAAACACATCACATCATCAAAAATTGACTCTGTCTATAGTTTGGTTGTGGCCAACCAAAAAAACATTGTTTAGGGCTCCAAAACGACCCTGGAAGTACAGCAAGATGTGCTGACATGAAAACATACAAAATAAGCCAATTGGATTAGGTGAGAGGCCACCAGTATCCACCTGAAAGATGTGTAGGGATTCATACAACCCAGAAGTGTGGAACCCCCAATTACAAAGAAGTACAGAAGAACGTCTTGAACTAAAAATGGACAAGAGGAGCCAGTTGGAATAGGTGGGTGGCCACCAATATCCACTTGGATCAATCATATCCCCTTAGGAAGAAATGGTATCCATTACGTTCAGTTCTCCCATCAGGTGAGGAAACGTCTTCTGGATTTGGCCTCGGGTGAGCCACTTGCCTTGTGTAGGACTTGCCCTGCCTTGACAACCGGATAAAGTTGGATCCTATGTTGGTAAGTGCTCTTGACCTGGGTGTCCACTATCTAATCAATGGATGCATGTTCCATGTAGTCAGGGTTGAGATATGTTGGTTTCATTTGTTGTGTGATATATGAGATGTCCAATAATGGTGTAAAATATGGCCAAAGGAGGTTCACATTGAACACTGGGTGCAGGCCAAGGAAGGGCGGAGTGTTGAGATCAAATGCATTTCTACCCACAACCTTGGTGATAGTGTAAGGCCCATATCGAAGTGGGAGGAGCTTCCGATGGGAACCTGTGAGACATTCCTTCTCCAAATGTAACTAGACTTTGTCTCCAACCTGAAACTAGTTTGGTACCTTGTGTTGATCATGGTGTTGATTGTACTTAGCATTGGATTTCTGCAAAATCTCCTAGACTTGTTGGCGGATGTGTTGAATCTGCTCAATGAATATAATGGCTTTGTCGGTCTCAGACTAAGGATGTGAAGAGTCTGTATTTGTGGTGGCAAGAGGTAGTGCAACATCAATGGCACCCAAGGGGGCTATGGTTGGTGGAGCTATGGAGAGCCCTGTTGTAATTGTGTTGAACATAGGGGAGAATATCATCCCATGTACGTGGATTCTTAGAGTTGTACATGCGCAGGATGTGCACAATCATATGATTGATGACCTATGTTTGGTCGTTTGTTTGGGGGTGGAAAGCAGTGGATTTATTGAGCTTGGTGTCCAACAGTGACTAGAGACTCGACCAAAATGTGTTGAGTAACATGTTGTCCTCGTCGTATATGATGGTCTATGGTATCCCAAAATGGACCAACACTCGTTCAAAGAAGATCTTGGAAGTATCGTCCACTATGATATTCTTCTTGTAGGCTGTGAGGATGGCCATCTTCAAAAACTGATCAATGACCACAAATACACAATCATTGTCTTTCTTGGTGGACGGAAGGCCAAAAATCTAATCCATTGAGATGGATTCCCAAGGCTTATCGAGAGTAGGAATAGGGGTGTATAAGCCTTGCTTCTTGATGGATGGCTTGGGAATGGTACAGGCAATGCAAGATCTAATATACTTGTTGACGTCATGTCGAAGTTTTGGCCAATAAAAATGTTTCTGAAGAATGAACACAATTTTCTCCACGCCAAAATGTCCCACCATCCGACTGTAGTGGGTTTCCCAAATCAACTTTGCATGCTCGTTGTAGGAACACATAGATGTCCCAGATGGAATAATAGTTTGTCCTGAATGTGAAAATCGGTGACAGACGTGCCTGTACACAAGAGCTGATAGGTGGTGGCGAAGTTCGGATCTTGTTGATAAAGTTGGGGCCACACAAATGCCTCATTGCCTTGGGAATGGAGCACAGTAGTGAGTGCGGCCACGGGAGGTCGATTGAGGTAGTCAGAGACACAATTTGAGTTCCTTTTATTATACTTGATGTTGAAATGGAACTGTTGCAGGTAGGTGGACCACTTTTGATGGCAGTTGTTATGCAATTTCTCTTGTTTCTGTATAAACTGCAGAGGCTTGTGATCATTGTGGATGACCGTCTCCTTTCCCATAATATAATGTTTCCATTGACGACATGCTTGTACAATGGAATAAATTTCCTTGTCATAGGTGGGGTATTTTCGGACAGTATCTGAGAGTGTCTCACTATGGTATGCCACCAGATGACCATGTTGAGTGAGAATTGCACCTACAACATAGTCAGATGCATCAGTCTCAATCTCAAACAGTTGTTGCAGATAGGGCAAGGAGTGTACTAGAGCTAAGACAAGCGATGCTTCATATCATTGAATTCTTGTTGTTGTTCCTTCCCCCACATGAACTTTTCCATGCCACCGCCCTTGGTCACCTGACTGAGGACCCATGCCATATGAGAGAATCCCAACATGAATCGTCAGTAAAAGTTGGTCAGTCCCAAGAAGCTCTGAAGCTCAGTTAGTGTGGTTGGGGCTAGCCAGTCATGGATGACTTGGATCTTAGCTGGATCAAGATGTACCCCATGCTCATCAACAATGTAGCCCAAGTATTGGACCATGTTCATGCCAAAAGATCATTTTTCCAAGTTGGCATATAGCTTGTGTTGTCTCAGAGTGCTCAAAACCTACTGAATATGTTGCATGTGCTCCTCCAAAGTTATGTTGAAGATGAGAATGTCATCCAAATATACCACCACAAAATATTTTGTGACGGGTCTTAATACATCATCCATCAACCTCATGAAAGTGGTTGGTGCATTTTTTAATCCAAAGGGCATAACCAACCATTCAAATAGACCTTTAGATTTGAAGGTTTTCTTCCATACATCAGTTGGTTCAATGGGAACTTGGTGGTAGCCATACTTTAGGTCAATCTTGTTGCAGAACTTTTTCCCCTTTAGTTGGTCAAGAAGGTCATTAATCCTAGGAATTGGGTATTAGTTCCTCACTATAATTTTGTTTAAGGCTCTGTAATCAATGCAGATTCACCAAGTACCGTCTTTCTTCGGCACTAGTACAATTGGTCTTCTACAAGGGGAGGATTTGAGTTTGATGTGCCCCTTTTGAAGAATCTCTTGGATCTGATGCTTGATTTTGTCATTTTCTATCAACGAGCGATGATAGAATGTTCCATTATGTAGGGGTGCACCGGGGGTCAGATCAATTGGATGCTTGACTTGGCAGTGCGTCGGTACCCCGGTGGGTGAGGAGAAGATCTCTCTGTATTTTTCCACGATCCTATCCACTTACTTCTACTACAAAGAGAGGCTTTGTATAGAGGCCATGGATGTGGCAGTAACCTTTTTCTTACTGTGAGCATGGATCACAAAGAAGATGAACTTCTTGGTCTGTGAAATTACTGATCCGGATTATTTTCGACATGAAATGAGATCGGGGATATAATAAAGAAATGCACAGAGATATCACATATATTCAATAATATAACAGAAATGTATCAGATATGCAACCATAAAAATAGATATACAGTAATACACAATTTCTATTAATGAAAGAAATGTACAGAGACTGTAAAAATACAGAGTGAAAGACTCGCTAGAATGGTGGCAGCTTATCTCTAAGAAGAGATGTGATGGCTACTCGAATTCGCAAGAAGATGATTGCAATGAGGCTCTGAAGGCCTTTTTACAATAAACAGGAATGCCAAAATTCCTAGACATCCAAAAACCTATCCCTAGGAGATGAAGCGCCAAAAGTCATGTGGGCCACATTTGGCTAAGTTAGTACATCAACTTCCCAGGGTCATAAATTTTGCATACGATCTTCATTTTAGGCATATGATAGCTCATTGGAAAGGTATCATCGAGGATATTCATTTTGGTGGCTCAATATTTCTTTGGCTATCATTGAGAACCTTTATCTCGAAAAACCTTCATTTTGGCCCTCAAAATGGCCCCAGAAGTTAAAAACTGCTAAAAATAGTAAATTGCCAAATTTGCCAGAAAACTATTTTGAGTCAGTCGAAAAAGGTGGGTGGCCACCGATATCCACCTGGATCAATCCTCCCTCCTTAGGAAGCAATGGTCTCCATTTCATTGATTTCCTGGGGGAGAGGGAAAATCATTTGTTGAATCTGCATCTTGGTGAGATGCTTGCCTTTATGGAGACGTCGTGTTGCTCAGTTTGTGGAAGTCTGTCATGAACCTATTGAGGCTGAGGTTGTTCAAAAAGTCAGGATACATGAGAGGACGGTGTGTAGAAGGAATCTTTTCTCTTTGCTGCAACCTTGTCGACCTGCTTCTGTTGGATAGAAGGTGCTTGGGGCGAAACTATAGTGGTTGCAGTGCCCTTTTGTTCCCATTTTGAATAGATTGTGAAGAAGCTGAATTTTGCAGTATGAGATACTACCTTGCAGCAATGTTTAGGTGGAATAGTAGTCTGAACTACCTCTGGTATTCTGTAGAGATGACCCCCTAGAGAAACAATGACACTGCGGGGTTGAGACTCATAAACAGCATGGCGCTTCCACATATATGGTTGGCCCAAGAGAACATCACAAACATATAGTGGGGAAACATCACATAATACCTCATCCTTGAAGGGATGGATGCCATATGACAATCAACATTGTTGGCTGAAACGAAGATCTCATCCTTGGCGAAGCCACCCGATGTTGTATGGTTGTGGGTGTGGTGTTTTCCACAATCCCAACTGTTTGATTACCTCTGTTGAGATTAGGTTCTTTTGGCTTCCACTATCAAAAATAAAATGCAGTGGGGTCCCCTTCACCCACATCTATGAATGAAAAAGGTGCTCCCCCTCTTCAGAATCTGTTGGTTCTTCTGGTTGAATTGTTGTGATCGCGACAATAGTAGTGGGGTCTACGTCAATGATCTGTCCTTTACCAGTATTTTCATAATGATATTCTGAATCAGGGTTTGGCTCCTTGTCTTTGATCTCGGCCACCAATGACTATTTTGAGTGACATTCATCGTTGTTGTGCCCGAGGATTTTGTGGAGATTGCACCATTTTCCGGTGTCCTTCTTTGTCTTCCCATGACCCTTCTTTTCATGTGGCTTGGACTGGTTTTCAGGAGATTATTTGTTAGGGACGTCTTTGTCATACTTTGGTTTTTGCGAATTTGCAGAACCAAAATCTCGTTTGTTCTGGTGCTTAAACTTCTGCTTGATTTTAACAGCATATCGATAGGTAGCATTGAGTGATGAGATGTCCAAAAAATCCATTTTAGTTTGGATGTATCTGTGTAGAGCCCCACGATATTTCAGAACTAAATGTCGTTCG